>JAURVB010006274.1:0-19278 GCA_033002965.1 Piper betle | reverse complement strand
TAGACTCTTCAACAAGGTACTTGAGTCATAAGATGTGAGCTTTTGGGAACCAGGCTCTGATACCACCTATAACAACCCACCATTTTTCACATTATTGTGGGCCTAGCTGGCTAGGTGTTACTCACAATTTAGCAAAAATGTCTACCATTTCTAACAAACACATATATAAAGATCCCGCAGTCTTGGACCGTTTCCAGTAGCCACTCTTATTTCTCAAATAAATAAATATGGGCGTTCCTTTTTTATTTATTTGAGAAATAAATGTGGCTACTGGAAAACGGTCCAACACTGTGGGATCTTTATATATGTATTTGTTAGAAATTCTAGACATATTTGCTAAATTGTGAGTAACACCTAGCAAGCTAGGCCCACAATGATGTGAAAAATGGCAGGTCGTTACACTGGTCATTGCATTTTGAGTCAACTATTGTAAATAACAAATTAATACAATTCACTTTCAAATTGCATGTATAGCTTTATCAATGCCATTCATGAAAACATTCATATTCAAAATAACTCACATCCAATCATGACATTCAATTATTAATCAAAATACACAGTTTATCAAATTAATACCTAATTTCACATTTTCCCCTAATTCTCTGTAACACAAATTTTCATCAATCAATCATGCAATAACATCCATGATCATGAAATGAAGAAATCTAAATCAAGTCAGTAACAATGTATACCTAATGGTGGCGCCGAAAGTGGCGACAATGGTGATGGTGAAAATGGTCGTGGCTATTGTTGGCATCGTTGTGGTTCAACTGAGGGAGGACTTGGCTGGGTTAGGGCTGGAGCACTTGGCTAGGACATCATGACACCTAACCATAGATGCTCTGGCTGGCCTACGACTGGCTGGCAGCGGCAGTGGCTGGCGGCCGGCGCCGACCAGCAGCCTACGAAAACACTGCAAATCGGCTAGTGCAAAGGAAACTCAATTGGGGAGGGGATTGGTGCAATTGAGGTGATCTACGGCATGAGGAGGGAGTAAGGAGAAGGATGGCAGTGTACAATGGCTGGCGGTGGCGCCGGTCGCTAGCGGCAGCAACTTGCAGCGGCGGCTTCGTTTCCAAAGTTGTCGTGCATGTGGTGGATGGGGCTGGGATTGTGTCGGGAATGTCAAGGGGAGAGTGGGTGAGGGTGGAGGAGCCCGTTGCGGGAGTTGTCGACCAGCTGTGACGGCGACAACGAGGTAGTAAGGGTGTCGAGGAGGATGACAGCGGCCGGCGGCGGTCGACGGCGATAGGGAGAGAAGGGAGGGGGCTGGTCGTCAGGGAAAAAAGAGAAACATGGGAAGAATGGTCAGGTTTTGGTGTGGGGGTAGTTTTGTAATAAAAACTTGAGTCGCTCCCTATTCGAGTCAATATTATGAAATACATCCCAAAAATATAAAATAAAATAATTGAGTTCTAACACAAATAGCATGCTCTAAACCTATTAGCCCACCAAAAAGTAATAAATAATGCATCCTAACATGGTAAATGGGCTAAAACTAATTTTATGATCCACTATATATATATATATATATATATATATAGTAAACTAGCATACTCTCATATATTCTGATAACTCATTTTTTCTGTTTATTCATGATGGTATCATCATATGCTTGGGTATACATGATCCTCATGGCTCATACACGCGGTCAACCTCAGCTCAGCGCATGTGTTCTGAAACTAACTCGACTAAAAATAGTGATTGAACTGACCAGTTTTGACTATAAAACCTGACTCAGTTCATGGGTTTTACTGGTCTGGATCATAATGGTGACATGTAAGATGGAAAAATAATGTTGAGCCCACACTAGTCTCCTAGAATGTTGTTCCCATAAGCATTGATTGGTTCACAATAGCAATCACTAATTTGGCCTTGGCAGATTGATTGAAATCCGATCAACCCTCTAATTCTATGGTCAAATGTAATCTTGCTCATTCTTGATGTGTTCTTGACTCTATTTATTGAAGAGTGGCCAACAATACTATTGGGACAGACATACACTATTGGAAGAGGGGTGAGGCAGTGAAGTGTCAATGGGAATATAGATCTACCTCACTACTCATCCTCATCCACTATTAACTCTTGAAAGTGGTCTACCCAAGTCATCTGCCCAAACTCTCATCTATGATCCAAGTGTTCTAAGTGCTTAAATGGATCTGCTGGCATAGTCACATCCTCCATCCACAAGGATATGTCTAAAGGCCTATGTTCCCCAATGTAGACCTCGAACTATGCCTAATGGATATGTTTAAGGCACTCGATGGTCCGTGCTCCTGTGTCACGTAACTACGTGAGTATCTCCATACTACAAGCTTCCTACCAGTGTCATCTATTATAACTTTGTCTTGTGATGCACACTATGTTCCAAGGAAGGACCGATGTGGTGACATGCCAAAGACGGGCAAATGTAGCAATGTGGTCGCCAAAGTTCTAGGTATTCTTGGTCACCATCTAATTTAACCTTACCTGACACTCTTAAGTCATCCAAATCTTTGGCACAGTAAAAGCAAAGACGTGCTCTAAGCTTATCATGACATACCTGTGAGATCAATGCTAGCATCTCCTAAAATCATAATCTTATATCCATCTCATAACTCCTCTATAATCGCAGACACCAAAGCATGCACTATTCAGGTCAAACTGAGCACACCATCTGAAATCCAAAAAAAGCCAAGGAAATACCTATCGGCTTGGCTAATGATAGGTCCACACACTTGGCTCAAAACAAAAGCCTTCCATCTCAATCGACCAAGACATGGCTCTAATACCATCTCAATTGAGTTGAATCATGTTGTAACACCCCAAATCGGGTCCATGCTCGTGAACCGAACCGGCATGTTACAGGCCCTGGTTAGGTTGGCTAACCAGAACCCAACTCACGCGGATCTAATCTCGGCGTCTTAAGATGAAGATATTACTCGTCATGCATGGATGAATGCACAAAATCCTAACATGATACTACATGGATGACATGCAAACTAAATTACACACCATCACAATTACGATCAAAATCGATGAAAATTCTAAAATAAAATGGACAGAATTTCCCCTAAAAGTGCAATTAGGGTCACCCTATCAAAATACTATATATAAACATATATGTAAACATGTATCTATACATCACGCAACTTCATTCACACAATCTGTCATCATGTCTTAGCATTCAATCATGTCACATCATCATATCTTATCATCATCTCATGACATTCAATCATATCATACCATGTCTTAGCATTTCACAACATCCGCAATATAATAGTATCATAAACAAAATATAACCACTCAATCAACTGACATGTGTGCAAGCGACAACAATGCTCCTCCGTCCAAGCTGGCTCCTCCAACTCTGATTATTACCTACATATAGTATAAAGACACGTCAGTAACAAGTGTTACTGGTCCGGAAAATAAAATAACTATAACAAGTTGGCTATGAGAGCAAACTCTCATATGAAAGAAAACATCATATACTCCACGTGAACACTCTGAAGGGCACTACTGAGGAGCCACTGGGCTGCAGACCCGGTAGCATCCCGAACTTACTGATCTGCTGCTGGTACTGTGCCGCTCTCGGCACTTCTTTTTCAGTACTTCACGTGAAACTTTATCCTAAGCCCTCTCCTTACCTCCATATTTCTCCTGGCCTTGAGCACGAAGGCCGAGTACTCTCAGGCAGTCGCCTTTAGTACCCTTTGAACCACAAGTCCGGACATGCGCTGTACTAAACAGTACCCGTTAACCTCCACGTTCTCCGGGTGTGAGGAACTCAAACGCGGAGTTGTCAGGATCCCTCGAGAATGGAACAGTCCGCTGGCACTAATCCAGAGCCCGCTTTGACTGTCACGACATCCGCTCATGGTACGTGCAGTCGGTTTCTCCATCTCTCGTCTCACTGAAAACGTGAAAACTACATATATATAGGGCTGGGTAGGGATTTATATAATAGGCCCGAAGGCAACTTGTGGTGGATCTTGTTTTCAAAATCATCCTCGAGGGATCTCATCCTCGAGGGGTTATTAATCCGGAAATCTGTTCGGCTAGATGGCCCGAGTTAAGTGGGATCCAATAAAATGCCACTTAACCCGTCCTACAAATAATAAGATAAACATACAATAGAAAAGAGCGTAAAACAGAGACGAGTCCTAAATGGACCTGGTAGAAGCTCCAAGCGTGTCATCGCGCCTAGGCGGCGAGCTCCTACTCCGTACCTACACATCAAAACTAAATACTAACGCCCGCTAACTAAATGATGCATCAAACTCAATAAACATCACACAATACGAATAACATCCATCAACAGTCAAGTAATCATAATGTGAAAATAATTCTAAGTCATCCTATTCATACCAATTTTATACTATTTTTCTAAGTTACGTCATACTCGATTAGCATGCTCATATTTACTTATCTCACTAGATTACTTATCCTCCATGCACTATCAATCACATCATGTAACTTCATTCATAGTCTGGCATTCATCATGATAACTACTCAATTCTAACATGCTATACTAACAATCATCATCAATTTTAAATAACTCAATCGGAGGTAATTATACCTCACGTAGTCGGCAATCGGCGACGGCTAGGGTTCCGTCGCGTGTCTCGGAGCTCAAATTCGGCGCTCATCGGCGTCCGAAGCTCGAACGGGCTCGACTGGGTGAGCCCCGCGGAAGATCCGGTGAATTCTGGCGAATTCCAGAAATTCCAGTTTTCCGACAGTTTTCGGCGGTTTTCCGGCAGCTTCCGACGGTTTTCCGGCGACAGTCGCCGGCGGCGTCTACTGGCCGGAAAGTGGTCGTGTTGGGTACCCTTGGAACCGGCTCGGCGAGCCCGACTCATCTACGAGGTCGACGCGGCCAACGGAGGTGGCGGCTCACCGGAAAATGCATAAAACCGAGCCGGCGGTGATGGTGGCTAGATCCGGCCGGCCACGGCGGCGACGGCCTCCGCTCCGGTCAGGAAGGGTCACTGGGTGGTCGAGGGTGCTGAGGCGACCACCTGATCGTGGTGGCGATGGTCGCCGGCGGCGGAATCGGCGACGCGACCGAAATGTAGCCACGGCGCTAGGCGAGGCGATTCCGGCGTCACGGCGGCCTGGCAGCGGCCGGGGCTGGTCGGGGCGGCACGACAACGCCGTGGCGGAGTTGGGCGGCGACGATCGACGGTCGGGTGGCGTCGACAGCGGCGACGGCGACGCTGCACAGGGGCGGCGTCGGGGAAGGGTTTGGGCGAGGAAGAATGGGTCGGGGTGAGAAAAACAACTGGGTGGCAATAT
Organism: Piper betle; assembly: GCA_033002965.1. Classification (NCBI taxonomy): domain Eukaryota; kingdom Viridiplantae; phylum Streptophyta; class Magnoliopsida; order Piperales; family Piperaceae; genus Piper; species Piper betle. The sequence goes on along the minus strand of JAURVB010006274.1, from coordinate 13,998 downwards.
CGTAAATAATACTTGACTCGTGTCCAGCTCGAGTCAAGAATAATAACTAAGTCGTAGAAAATCCTAAAAAATCCAGAAAAATCGGGAAAAATCCCGTAAAATCAAATAAACACCAGAACATCATAATGATATGCTCTAGAACTATCAACCCACCCAACTACCCGTAACGCGTCCTAACGCGGTAAACGGCCTAAAACTAATTTTACGATCCACTATATATAAAAATAAAAAAACAACTGGCATACTCTTATATATTCTGATAACTCATTCTGTTCTGCTGTATTCATGACGTTATCATCATATACTTGGGTACGCATGACCCTCATAGCTCATACACGCGACTAGCGTCGGCTCAGTACACGTGTTCTGAAACTGACTCGACTCGAAAATAACGGTCGAACCGACCGGTTCTGAATATAAAACCCTGACTCGAATCGTGGGTTTTACACATGTTATAAGTTGTTGGTTGGTTAGAATATCCAGACCAAGAAAAATGTCACTAACGATTATTACTGGTCCAAAAAATAACTAGTACAAACTAGCAAATGAGTATTTCATTACCACTGAAAACTTAGGAAACTTTAGAATTGCCTCACACTGGGCGGTAAGCAAACATACATAAACAAGTGTCGGCGTGCATGCACGGCTAATATTCATATTCATACATACAACACTTATGCCCTCACATCCTCTATATTACACCCACCACAATACTCGAGTGGCAAAAGAAACGGTTAAGTTAGTGTCACAAATTCGAAAATATGCTGCATTACACAATGCCCTCATACTCTGCACTACTTCACGGTTTGAAGGAGTACTAGTGCAGTTCATACATCTCATACACACTCTTAGTCGTAAAAGCCGTAAACCCTCATATTTATAGGCTAGGAGAGGATTGAATACTTAGTTTTTGAATCTTATCTTTCGAAACTATCAAGGGGTCTCAACTTTGAAGTTTTATTAAACACGTGTAGAAAACATGGCTAAATGGCCCAACATTAGAGGGATCTCATAAAACGCCGCTGATGTAATCCTACGTCTAAAACACGGTTAAACTCGATATGCAGGGAGTCAAGTAGAGATCAAGCAAAGGGAGAGTCCTACAAACCTGTGGTCTAAGCTCCAAGTGCATCGACACATCTATGACGAGCTCGGACTCAATAACCTACATCTAAACCCATTGCTAAGTAAAATACTAACATCTATATATGATGCATGCTCGTGGTGTGTGATCACATCATCAATACATCCTCATAAATAAGATAGTGCTAAATAAACCTACAACTAAACATCAAACATGCAAATCAAAACATAATAAAAGAAATAACTAATAAATAAATAATAAATAAATAAATACACTCATGAATAAATAGATAAATAATAAGTACATGAAAATAATAATACTCTAATCATAAAAGTAATAATATAATTATGCTATATAAATACACGGCTAAGCATGAATAAATATCACATATACTCTGCTTACTCGTGTTAGTAAATGTATAAATAAATAAATAAATAATATTCTATAAATAAATAGATAAATATTATTCTATAAATAAATAAATAAATATTTAATTTTAATTACTCGTGAATAATAATATATATTATAGTTATCCAATACGGAATACGTAATTAAATACAAATGAATAATAACATACATGTAACGAACAAATAATATAAATAAATATATACAATTTAGTAAACATAATAAGACTAATATTCATAAGTAAATATACTAACAATAATAACAAATAATCATGTAAACATTCATCATATACGATAAACATATAAATATAAATAAATAAACAATAATGAATAAATAAATTAATAAATAAATAAAAACACTCATAACATCAAAATATACTAAATAATGTGAATATACATGTAAACCAATATAGACATTCTTGAATTACTGAAAATGGCGCAAGAATGGACAAAAACAGTTGAAAATTGACTAAACCGGGTCAACTGGCTCAACCTAGCTAAGTTGGGACGAGTCAACTCAATCTTGGTCAAATAAAATATTTGGCTAGGTTGGATGGGCTGGTCTAGACTAGACTAATGGATAAGAACATGGGCTTGGATTGGCTGGCTCCGGCACAGCCAAGTGAACGCAAACACAAGCAAACGGGCCTGATGGGGGCACAATGGAGGCTGCTGTTAGTCGCGATCGACAAAGGGGAGAATGAGGAATGTGATTGCAAGTGGCAATGGCCAAGGTCCGGCTGTCGGCTGGTCGAAAAATGGCCAGAGAGACTTGCAGTGGATTAATAGGCCCGAAGGCAACTTGCAGTGGATCTTGTTTTCGAAATGAGACTCAAGGGATCTCATCCTTAAGGGTTATTAATCCAAAAATTTCATGCGACTAGATGGCCTGTGTGAGGAGATACAATAAATCCACTACTCGACACGTCCGCCTATATGTTAAAACAAAACACGGATAGAGTATAGAAGTCAAACCAGAAGCGAGTCCTAAACGGACCTGGTACAAGCTCCAATCGTATCCACGCGCCTACGCAGCGAGCACCTACTTCGTACCTACACATCAAACTAAAAGCTAATGCCCGTTATGATGCACGCACTCATCCTATAGCACACACATCAAGACACAACTCATATTAAGTCATACATCAATCCATATCAAATTTCCTTCTCCTATGTTGCATTAAATACGATACCTAATTTGTTCTTAATTAGTTCCTATAGCGTTCATTTTAATACCATACAATCACAATTCACTTTTTATTTACGATAAAAATATTTAACACACAATCAATCAATCCTAGCATGTTGTGCTAAAATAATCACTTTAAGTAATTAAACCGTAGTTAATTATACCTCATGTTGTCAGCAATCGGCGATAACTAAGGTTTGTCGGGCGGCTCGAGACTCAAATTCAGCACTGCCGGCATCCAAAATTCAATCGGGGTTTGATAGGATGAATTCAGCAGAAGATCTGGCAAATTTCAACAAATCTGGTTTTCTAGCGGTTTTGGGCAGTTTCTAACGATTTTTGGCAACTTTCCGATGAAGTTTCCGATGAGGCAAACAAGACTATGGGTCAGCACCAGCTCACAGGCTTGACCAAATGGTGGTGGTGGTGAGGGCAACAGCAATGGCGGTGATCGTCAGCGCTAGCATCGAGTCAGTCTGCAGTCAGTAGGCTTGTCTGATCGGCCCTTGGCTGGCCTCAGTGGCGGTACTAAGTATGCTGGAAAGCTTGTCTAGGTCAAGGGGAGGGCGTTAGGCACAACGGCGGTGGATCGTACTGCTCTCATGCACCGTTGAGGCTGGGCGGTAGCCAAAAAGGGGGGATTGTTTGGCAACGCTCTGACTGAGGCGACAACGTCAATTGGCAATGATACTACGGCTCGAGGCAGCGTCAGCGGCAAGGATCGGGGGCAGCGACAGGGTTAGGGAAGAAAGTGTTGTGAAGGAGGGTTTCAGTGGTAATCTCATAAATAAAAGTTGACATGACTCTGTTTAACACCCCAAATCTGGTCCATGCTCGTGAACTGAACCAGAGTGTTATAGGCCCCATTTACGTCGGCTAACCCGAACTCAACTCGTGCGGATTTAATCTCGGCGTCTTAAGATGAAGATACGACTCGTCACGCATGGATAAATGCACATAATCCTAACATGATACTACATGGATGACATTTAAACTGATTTACACACAAATATAATTACGATAAAAATCGCATAAAAATTTTGAAATACAATGGATAGAATCTCCCCTAAAAGTGCAATTAGGGTCCACCCTATGAAAATAATATATACAAATACATATATGCATATATCAACAATTTCAATCACACATAATCTATTATGCTTTATATTCATTTGGGAACTTGGGTTTCAACCCACTACACTTCTGTTACGCTAATCTATTCACATTTCCTTTTCCTGTCATCATGTTTTAGTATTTCATCTCATCATGTCCTCATATTTTACCATTTAATCACATCATATCAATATAATAACATCATAACAAAATATAACCACTCAATCAACTGACATGTGTGCAAGCGACAACAATGCTCCTCCGTCCAAACTGGCTCTTCCAACTCGTGATTATTACCTACATATAGTATAAAAACACGTTAGTAATAAGTATTACTAGTCCGGAAAATAAAATAACTATAACAAGTCTGGCTATGAGAGCAAACTCTCATATGAAAGAAAACATCATATACTCCTTGTGAACACTCCCAAGGGCACTTACTAAGGAGCCAGTGGCTGCAAACCCAGTAGCATCTTGAACTGACTGATCTGTTGCTGCTGATGCCTCTCTTGGCATTTTCTTACTTCATGTTCTCTTACTCTCAAATCCTAAGCCCTCTCCTTACCCTCCCTATTTCTCCTGGCCTTGAGCACGAAGGCCGAGTACTCTCAGGCAGTCGCCTTTAGTACCCTTTGAACCACAAGTCCGGACATGCAATGTACTAAACAGTACCCGTTAACCTCCATGTTCTCTGGGTGAGGAACTCAAACATGGAGTTGTCAGGATCCCTCGGGAATGGAACAGTCCACTGCACTAATCCAGATCCCGCTTTGACTGTCACGACATCCGCTCATGGTACGTGCAGTCAGTTTCTCCATCTCTCGTCTCACTAAAAACTCAATAAAATTATATATATATATAGGACTGGGAAGGGATATATATAATAGGCCCGAAGGCAACTTGTGGTGGATCTTGTTTTCAAAATCATCCTTGAGGGATCTCATCCTCGAGGGGTTATTAATCCAGAACACTGTTTGGTTAAATGGCCCGAGTTAAGTGGGATCCAATAAAATGCTACTTAACCCATCCTACAAATAATAAAATAAACATACAATAGAGGAGAACGTAAAATAGAGACGAGTCGTAAACGGACCTGGTAGAAGCTCCAAGCGTGTCATCGCGCCTAGGCGGTGAGCTCCTACTCCGTACCTACACATCAAAACTAAATACTAACGCCCGCTAACTAAATGATGCATCAAACTCAACATGACCAATACACACTCCCAATACAACCAACATCAATGAAAAATCAAATAATCATAAGTACGAAAAAAATTCTAATTCCTATTCATACCAATCTTATTGTGTTTTTCTAAGTTACGTCGTAGGCACTTATCGTGCTCTCATTAGATCACTTACTCTTCATTCACACTTAATCTCATCATGCAATTCATCGTTTCAACCATAATTAAGCATTAATCACATCATGCACATTTTTACTTCATTCATAGTCTGGCATTCATCATGACAACTACTCAATTCTAGCATGCTATGCTAACAATCATCATCAATTTTAAATAATCAAATCAAAGGTAATTATACCTCATGTCATCGGCTAGGGTTCTGTCACATGTCTTGGAGCTCAAATTCGGTGCTCTTCGGCATCCAAAATTCAATCGGGTTAGAGTGGGTGAGCTCCATAGAAGATCCGGTGAATTCCAGCAATTCCGGTTTTCCAGCGGGTTTCGATAGTTTTCCAGCAGCTTCCGGCGGTTTTTCGGCAACAATTGCCGGCAGCGTCGACTGGCTAGAAAGTAATGGTATTGGGTACCATTGGAACTAGCTCGGTGAGCCCGACGCGTCTACCGTGTCGACATGGTCGGCGGAGGTGGCGGCTCGCCGATAAATGGCTAAAAGAGAGGGTCGGTGGTGGGTAACTAAATTCGGCCGACCTGGGCTGTGATGGGCTCTGATATGGTCGGGGAAGCTCACTGGGGGTCGAGGATGTCGAGGCAACCACTCGATCGCGGTGGCAATGGTCACTAGTGGCACGACCGGCTATGGAAGAGCAGCACAAAGGTGTGGCTTCCTCCCATCCCGGTGACCAAATGGTGGCCAGGACTGGTTGGGGAGGCACGACAACGCCGTGGCAGGGCTACTCGGTGACTATCGGTGGCAGGCCAACGTCAATAGCGGCGACAATGACAAGCGGAGGGTGGCACGTCTAGGATTTGGAGGGGGAAGAAGAAAGAAACGTCGGGGGGGGGGTTGAGAAAAATAACTGGGTGGTAATATCATAAATACTACTTGACTCGTGTCCTACTCGAGTCAAGAATAATAAGGAAGTAGTATGAAATCCTTAAAAAAATTGGGAAAAATCCCATAAAATCAAACAAACACCAAAACATCATAATGATATGCTCTAAAACTATAAACCCACCCAAATTGCCCGTAACGTGTCCTAACAGTAGGCAAATAGCCTAAGACTAATTCTACGATCCACTATATATAAAAATAAAAAAAATAACTTGCATACTCTCATATATTCGAATAACTCATTCTGTTCTGCTGTGTTCATGATGTTATCATTATATACTTGGGTACGCATGACCCTCATAGCTCATACATATAACTGGCGTCGGTTTAATACACATGTTCTGAATCTTACTCGACTCAAAAATAATGGTCGAACCGACTGGTTTTGAATATAAAACCCTGATGTGAATCATGGGTTTTACACTCTAACTCGAGTCAAAAATAATAATTAATTCCCAATAAATTCTAAAATAAATCCAAAAAATAGGAAAAATCCAATAAAATATAATAGGCATCATCTTTGACAAATTCGATCAAACCTTTGTGAATAGATTCTATATATACCTTATTTCCATTATGAAAATTTTTTCAATAAGATTGGACCTTATAATTTCTAATGAACCATGTATTTGGTTGGGATCAATTGTCCAAAAGAAGTTTCTTTTGTCCAAGTACCACATTTTTTATTTTCCTGGTTTATCCATAAATTTGTAAGAGTCAACAATAACCTTTTGCACAAAACTCTAATTGACTTGTTTCTTTTTACATTAGAAACTTTATGATGTTTACTTTCTACTTCTAAAATTGTAGAATTTTTGTGCACAAAATCCAACATATATGAGTATTTGAAAACAACATGCTTGATCTGTCCAGCACTTCAAAACACAAATTTTATGGGTATTACACTAATCAAGGCATTTAAACTTAAGCTAACCATACTCCATCCTAAACATATTAGTCTAAACCTTCATTAAGGCTGTACAACCATAAAAAATCATTTGCAACAATAACATGAATCAAACATCTAAACAGAAATATACATATAAACTATTATCCATTCGTCAAGCCATAACACAATCATCCATGAAACATTAATACATGCCACATCTACTAACAGCACATGAGGAAATAAAAAAAACAATATATCAAATGTGCTGGATAGATTCTAAGTGCATAGTCAAAACAAGAGATGAGATAAAAGATTCATCTTTTGAGGATCTAACATAGGAGGACTTGGGGGAATCAACATCCATGTTTTCCACAAGTTTTGAGGACTCCCAAGGTCTGAAAAAGGGTTGTAGAAGAGGTGAAAATGGTTGGGAGGAAGAGGAGAAAAAACATTGGCTTTGGCCATTTTTAAAAACCTGGGCAATGGCGAGCAATCAGGCTGGTAGCACCAGAGCGCTGGCCTACGAAGGCTGTGGCGCTAAGCGTTTGAAGGGTAAAAATAATGGGCAAAATGAGCTGAATCGAATAGGCTAGGATAGGGCAACTCAAAGAGTAAACAAAGGGCCAAACTGACGATAAACAGAGTTGAATCTCCATCAAGGTGAACCCAAATGTCATGCACTTACAATTATCTCATAACAACATAATACTAATGGATATATGATCCTATAATACTGTGAGATCCCTCAACTTAGTCCCACATCTAATATCTAATGGGAAAAGATCCTGTTTATAAGTGGGAATGGACTATAGATCTTTAACTTTCGGGGTACCCATTTTAAAGAAATGACTTAGCCCATTACGTTGCACTTTGGGCTGGGTCTTTATAAATGGTATAAGAGCCGACCTGGTTCTGTGTTAGATGGTGGGATGGACTAGGGACGTTGGCTAGGCTGCCGGTCACGGGCCAGAAAGGACGTGGGCTGGGGCTAGCAACGGGCCAAGAATAGGCATTTCGGGAACGAAATTTCCTAAGGTGGGTGGATTGTGAGATCCCTCAACTTAGTCCCACATCTAATACTTACTGGGAGAAGATCCTGTTTATAAGTGGGAATGGACTATAGATCTTTAACTTTCGGGGTACCCATTTTAAAGAAATGACTTAGCCCATTACGTTGCACTTTGGGCTGGGTCGTTACAAATACCATGTTAACATGAATGTAGCTAACCATAACACACACATAGATATAATAAGATAAATCTATATACCAGAATGTCGAGTGAATAGAGTTGAGATAGAAATACATCTGTACAGATCAGATGCAAAGATCAAAGACAAATCTAGACAATGACGACAGAAAAAGCCTCAATATGACTATCCAATTTTAGTGAGGCTTACGGCCTACAAGGCGAGTTTCTTACTCAAGGTAAGGTTTACAGCCTACAAGACGAGTTTCGTAATCAGAATAAGGCTCACAGCCTATATAGCGAGTTTCTTACGTGAAGTTGTGGTTGGCTAGCACACAAATCAGATTTTGAACCTTGTAATTATTATTGATCAAGACAGATCGAAGAACAATTACTCGGACAAACTGAACCAGCAGAATAATTTGGGTTCCTCGCCAATCGTCCATGTTTTTTATCACAATCATCAATGGATGTTGAACTTAATGGTAGGTGATACTATTTGAAAGGAGGTCAATAATTTTATATGCCGAGTATTATGACTTGATGCAAGGATTGAGTGCAAAAATGATGTTTAATATGTCAATTTGCTTTTTCTTGATGGTGATCTTTTGTTTGTAATGTTTCTTTCTTTTTTTTGGCGGGGAGGTTAAGATTTTTTGAATAAATCATTAACTTATTAATAATTTCCTTTGTGTCCTAGATGTTCGGAAGATATTTGAAGGAATTGATGATCAGTTTTTTACCATGTGTTTTGTCAAAATATGTTTGTGCTAGAGAAAAGATGTGCATTGAAAATTTAAAAAGGAATATAATATTTAGCAATTGTATCTTTTATTTGTATTCTCATAATACAAATCTTGGAAGCATTAGTTCGAACATAACATATAATGTCAATTAGGTGCATGCGTAATGTATCAACAACTAAAATGTAACATATTATATCTTTTGGAGTAGGCCACATTATAGTTCTACTGAGAGTTGGGCTACTTTTTTAGATTTGTAAAAATATCTTTGTCATAACTATGGTGTCATATTTTGTAACAACTCAATCTATCTGTACATTGATCGGCTTAATTATTTTTTCAAAAGTAATGGATCAAAGTTACAAATTGTAAATATATTTTTATTAATATATCAAATTTTATCATATTAAGTATTAGACGTACGACTAACTAAATACTTTAGAATCTTACATTTTATTCACTTTAAAGAATTTAATAGTAGAAATTTATTTTTATGGCCTATAAGCCAAATTTAATTTACATTAGATAAGATGTATCATCCAAGGTAGTCTCAAATTAATTATGATAACATTTGTCACAATTAGGCCTGAGTGTAAATTAATAGGCCTAATAATATTTTTTAAAGGTAATTAATTAAAATTTAAGATCATAAATATATTCTCACTAATATACATTATCACTAATTAAAATTTAAAATCATATATATAAGATGCGAGATTAACTACTTATTTACATGATCTTTCATATTCTTTTGGATTTCTTCATTACATAAAATCAAAGTTGTTTATATTATAAACAATATTTAAATAGTAATTAAACTAGCCTGCACACGTAGTTAATCACTACCTTCTTTTTTTTCAAGATCTTAAACAGTAAGGGTATTTCTGTCCATAAAACTCCGATATGTGTTTGACATCAAATATGCTCTTATGTAGCCCCGGATATGTTAAACTCTTTATTGGTTGGCTGCATCTTTCTTCGTGCAGGTACTTTGTCTCAGTCAAATCTGACTGCGTCTACTTTCTTGTATCTTGTTTGATTTTTTATTTTCCAGGCTAGTCTTTCCTGCCTTAAGTCACATTTCTCTGTTCGAGTACTAATTGCTCTTATCCTTCTTTGTCTTCATTACCGAAAATACGCAGCGACAAAGAAACAAAAAAATAAGCAAACACGGTTTTTTTAAAAAAGCAGACAGTTGATTTTAAAAATATCGACGAAAAGATCTTCCGCGAAGACTTTCCAGGTTTAGATGTTCCTTCGCTTCCTTTGGAGAGAGAGGCAGATGGGTTCTCATACAACGTTGGCTGGGCGCAGAAACACCTTTTAAGAGAGGATCGATGGGCAACTGTTTAGATGCCTCAGCTAAAGTTCATCTCTCCCAAAGCTGTAATCAGACTTCTGGTATGTTCTTTTTCTTTTTATTAATTTTTTCCCTTTTCGTTTAAACTGGAAACTCTTCCTGATTCACTGATTTGGTGTAGTAGGATCATTAAAGGAACCCCTTTTTCTAGTGATTTTAGCCCATCTTCATTGTTCAGTTCTCATTGGTTCAGGAAAGTCTGTCAAGATAAAGCCCAATTATTGAGTTGCCCTGTTAACAATATTCGGATCTAGTAACCAAAGTGGTCTTCGTCATATTTGGCCTCATTAAGGAAAAAAAATCTGGATAGGTTCCTACAAAATTCCCCCTTTAATAATGGAACGGGAGTGTTTCCTCTCATCCGGCTCAAGTAGTTACACCAAATAAGGAAATGACTTCCTACTTTAAATTTTAAAAAGCTTTAGCCCCTTGTAAGAGACATGATCCACTCAATAAAGGAAATAGTTATGATTTATTTATATGCAGCGTGATCATTGTTTATTTTTATGAAGTTGCCTGATTACCATTTTTAAGTGCTTTCAGTAGGTTAAATATTAGTGTTTCGTTTATTATGCTTTCCTTGCAACTTAAGAAATAAAATTTAAACCAGGCTGATTTTATTCATATTATCGTGTTTTTCTCTTATGTTACATCTCAACATGAAATAACTAGTATAAGAGGATACTATATTTAACTAAGTGTCGTGGCATGAGTTTTCAAATGTGGAAAATACCTACTCTCCATTTTTATGACATGTTTTACCTTGCATTTGTTTTACTTTCAAGGGGGTATTTATGTTCAAAATCAAAGTATTGTGGATATATAACATTGACAACTATTTTTTGTTGTGCCATTAGAAGGATTAAAGAACAGTGCCAAGTCGGGGCTTTCATCAAACCCTTCCAGCTTGAAAAGATCCTCTAATGGTTGGAAAGATGAAAGTGACAGCTTTTCCCTGCCACCTACTACGAGCGAGATTTTGCCTTCTCCAAATTTAAAAAACATCTCATTTAATGAGCTGAAAAATGCAACGAGAAACTTCCGACCAGAGAGTCTTCTTGGAGAAGGAGGATTTGGCTGTGTTTATAAGGGTTGGATAGATGAACAAACATTAACGGCATCAAAACCTGGATACGGCATTGTTGTTGCTGTCAAAAGACTTAGACCGGAGGGCTACCAAGGTCATAAAGAGTGGTTGGTGAGTGAACTTTTCCCCTGTGAATGTATTAATCAATCAGTTTCTTATCTAAAGGAACATGTTAGCTTAATGTTTCTTGCTTCACTCTTCAAATTGCAGACAGAGGTTCACTATCTTGGCCAACTTCAACACCCAAATCTAGTTAAGCTTATTGGTTATTGTTGTGAAGGAGACGACCGACTTCTAGTCTATGAGTACATGCCAAGGGGCAGTCTTGAGAACCACCTATTTCGACGTAAATATGTTAAATTACTTCATAAAATTGTGGTTTCTATATTTATCAACTAATTGCTTTCTACTTCAATTTAATGAAATTGGCAATTATAATAGTCGGTTTCATGCTTTAACTGCTGATTTTGTCTTTAAAGTCAGCATGATCGATGGTTGAATTTATTGCTAAATAGAAGGCCGATGAGTATATCACATGAACAGAAGGTGTACCATGGTTCCCTGGTCATAAAACACATGTTTGTAATTATTGTTGTTGTCGATGACTTTGCATGATCAAACTATTGTTGTTCTCCTTGAACCATTTATTTCCTGACCTAAGTATGATGTTTTTCTATTTTTTTAGGAGGAGCTCAGCCACTGTCATGGGCTACAAGGATGAAAGTCGCAATTGGTGCTGCCAGGGGACTCTCATTCCTACACGACGCTGAATCTCAAGTCATATATCGAGACTTTAAGGCTTCCAACATTCTCCTTGACTCGGTATCCAGCCACAAAACCTTCTTTTTTTTTCGTTTTTCTATAACCATCCACTTGTCCAATTTTTCCGTTTACTTCTTTTCCTATCTCCTCCACTTCCTATCTTTCTTACTTGCTCATCCATTTTAATGATGAAGCTTCTTGTTCATAATACCATGCATGTATGTGTTCTTTGAACCAAATATTACATATCTATTGGATCTTTTACTTCATCTCCCTACTACAGGACTTTGATGCAAAACTTTCTGATTTTGGATTAGCTAAGGCAGGGCCTACTGGGGATAGAACCCATGTATCAACACAAGTTATAGGGACTCAAGGCTATGCAGCTCCAGAGTATATTGCCACAGGTTTAAATTTCTCGTCATTCCATATTTTGGATATCTATTAATTTATGTTTTTTAACAAAAACAATAACTTGTGTTTTTGTTATTGATGGCCTAATATTGGATAAAATGGAAAGTATAGATTGATTATGTTTACATTCAAATCAATTGATAGGGAGATTATCTGCAAGGAGTGATGTCTATAGTTTTGGTGTTGTATTGCTGGAACTTTTAACTGGGAGGAGAGCACTTGATAAAAGTAGAACAGGTATAGAGCAGAGTTTGGTTGACTGGACAAGGCCATATTTGGGCGACAAAAGGAAGCTGTTCCGCATAATGGACACCAAATTGGAGGGGCAATACCCTCAAAAGGAAGCTCATGCAGTTGCTGCACTAGCAACTCAGTGCCTTGCCTTAGAATCGAAATTGAGACCAAAAATGTCCCAGGTTTTGGCCGTGCTTGAACAACTTCAATCTGCAACTTGTACCACCAGTAAGACCCCGCACCAAACGAATGAATCAGATGCATCCAATCCCATCCAAAAATCATCTCTCCGGCCATTTCCTTCTCAGCAATTCATGCCTGGAGCCTCACCATTACCTAACCGTAGGCAATCGCCCCGGATGCACTAAGTAAAACGCAGCTATCGTGTTTATTGTATTTTTTTTTTTGCCATGTTTCTTTTTGGTTTTTGTATCATATATATTCCATTCGAATTTGCATGTTATGTTGCTAACCGAATAATTTTTTTGCCGTGGACATTTTTTGTATTGTCTTATGTCTGCTTCTATAATGTGAAAAAGCTGTTCCATTGTTGGATGCTGCATTCCCAGCCAGAGTATGGGCTTAGCATCACAACTATAAGTAAAAGTAAATATTTAACATTTGCATCCCCCCTTCTCCCCAGTGCACGTAAATTTTTAATGGCTCAGCAGTAGATAATCATGGGGCAAGTTGTATGTTGAGAATAAATTGGCGCAATTGTTTCAAAAAAAGAATAAAAAGCGCAATTTAATATCCATGGAGATATCATATCTAGGGGCAGGATTTAACTTTCATTTGTTGCCGTTTAATTAGAGTTACGCCCATAAGGTGTGAGCTTACCAAAATGAGGAATCTTAATGCTTATCTCATTAATAATTGAGATATATATGAGAGTTACAAACTCAATTGCTAATGCTCATCTTATTAATTAAAATAAGTATGAGAGTTGGAAAATTATTTAGAAGTCTAAATACTAGATATTTAGAAATAGGACATCGAAGTACCGCCTAATACTCGAATCCACTTCAGGTGAAATAGAGTTGGAGATTTAGGATATGACTTGAGGTTCTATCCGTTAATTATGATTGAACCTTGAACATGAGGTGACTACCATATTTGTCGTTTTAATATGATACAACTCTGCTCCAAAGTATGCTTCTTGTGTTTTGAATTCTAAAGTTTTACATGGACAAATAGGGGACAAACATTCAATGGGTGCAACAGGGAGCAAATCAATATTCCTTGGGACAGTTTTTATGCCTTCATAATATCTAAA
>JAURVB010006273.1:0-13120 GCA_033002965.1 Piper betle | reverse complement strand
TCGGCACTGGATCCCTGCTGCCCGACCCCATGTCTGGCACCCTCTTTGGCTAAAACAGCTTCCTGCCATCCCGTTGGCTGTTGTTGCCTTTGCCTCCCTAGCACTTCCTACTCGGGTCATCTTCTCTCCTCAGCGCGAGTTCTGTACCATAACTTGGCATCCCCTGATAGAAACATGCTAGCCAAAGAAACCTGGCACTCTTCAGGTATATTCGCAGCAACGAAGTACTCTTGAATGTCCCCAATGAAGTTCTCTAAGTCCTTGGCTGACCTAGCTCCCGCAAACTTCTTCGGCTCCGGCACCTTGAGCCTTCTTGGGATCAAGTTTTCCTCGGCTGCCGGTCAACCCTTCCGGGTTGAGGATATCTGGCGACCATTTGCTACAACAGCGCTACATCTGTATGTAAAGCTTCTATGATATCCCGGAACTCTTCCGACAGTCCTGCCGTTGCTTCTTCTTTGATACGGCTCGTCCCGGGTATGTTGTTCACCCTAGTGCTCAAGTCTTTCATCCCTTCAGTAAAGAACTGTAGCTGCTCAAAGATGGTCCGTCCAGCATCACTACTGGTAGGTCCTCCCACCAGCACTTCCAGTCGTGTCACCCTTTCTTGTGTGTCCATGTCTTGGTATCTGCTTACTGGTAAAGTGTGGAGTCTTTCCTCTGAAAGTTGTGTTGTGCCTCGCAAGACCATCATCTTTCACCGAACTTCAAGCTCTGATACCTTCTGTCACTGGGTCACTTTAGGGGTTAAAATTTTCACCCCTGCGTCCCCCTGTGCGGTGTGTTTCCCTCCCTGGAAACACCAGCCATAACCGCACACGCAGCAATTTACTGCTATGCGCAGCGCCCTCGGACCCCCGTGCTCGCGAGTACTGCATGTACCCAGTCCCGGTACCACGCTCAGCTACTAGCGCTGCTAGTACCGGTACCCGGTTACCAGTGATTGTACCGAACACACACACCGATCACCAAGCCACAGTGACTAAGCATCCAAGTACCAGTCACCCACTCACTGGCACGACCAGATCTCGGAATCACCGATCTAGTCCTCTGTACCCAAACTCGACACAACACCACGATATTATGGGAACTTGTCCCAACCTCTATTCCACTAGTATGAAAACAGGATATATAAGTAATCGTACTCTAGACTACATGCTGGTCGTGGACATGCAAACCCCACGACCATGCCTCTCAACTCTCATTCGACAGGACTTCACTCACAGCCCTCGGCTCCACCACACAGGGTTGCCAAACAACTAGTATGTGAACCTTGGCCCTAAAGGCAGACGTCGACTACTCCAGCAGTCTCACCTTGGAGTTCCAGTCTGATGCTCGGCCTGGCTGCAGTAACTCCAAGGCATCCCCTTGCCCGACCAAGTTTCTCTCCTCCACCGGGATCACTCACACACTCTTCCCTTGTTGTTCTACTTCCACTCTCTGCCTCTACACAAGGACGGCATCTCCTTATATAGACTCCCCGGCTAGTGTGCTGCACGTCATCACCTTGCATCCCCACCGTTGAACCCTTCATCAACGGCTTGAGTTTGGCCAGCAACGTCATCAACCCATTGGAGTTCCATCACCGTTGGATCCCTGATCAACGGTTCCAGCTTGATCAGAACACGTCATCTAACTCTTGATATTCCCTTTGGCAATTACCAGAAACTCCCTTGGTGCACCTTGGCATGTGATCGAGTCCTCCTGGTTTGATCCAGCCAACCCTGGTATCAGACCCATCATTGGCGTGTTCCAGACCCACACCGCACCTAGTACCGGGATCCTGACCCTGCTAGGACCTATGCGCTCGCTCAGCAACCTCAACACCAGTATGGTCCTACCAGTAGTTGGCTCAGTCATCCGCTCACTCGCGCCATGGTGCCTCCTTGGCACGCACCACCCCATTACCGGTACACGCTGTTCACTGCTGCTCGGTAATGCATGGCACTGGCTGCCCGGCACACTCAGTCACTTGCACCCTCGTTCCCGGTACTCACGACTCCTACCAATCACACTGCTCAGTAGAATCTCCTGGCTAAGCTCGACCTTGCATGCGCGTGGAACCCACCATGCTCGATACCTAGTGGCAGTATGCTCAGTACTCCTTACCGATCATGCTTGCTACAGCTGCTATCGGTACTGCTCGGTATCTCTCCCAGTACAGCAGATCACCCGATAGACCCCATGCACCTGTCGACACTTGACCTGCACACAAACACGGTTATCACTTGGTAGGTTGTTCTACCACTTGGATAGCACCAGCTACGTGACTTGGACACTGGATTGCTAGGTCCAACTGCCAAACCCTAGCTCTCGGTCATCCCACCCGTAATAGTAGGGAAGGGAAGTAGTTAGAGAAGGACGTGATCTGGTTTTGTGTTGGAAAAGAAGAAAGACAGATCTGTTTTTGGTGTACAGAAGACGGTAGGAGAAGAAGGGATGTTGGGGAAGAAGAAGATGGAAGTTTTGTAAATATGGTTGACTCGATAAGGGTCGAGTTAAAGACAATACTAACTCGTGATAAATCTTTAAAAATAATTATTCAAATGGGTTATGGGTTATACAGTAATGATAAACGCTTGATAATTAATCGGCATACTATAAGTAATTAATTTTAAATCGGATGGTTATAAGTGATAAAATAAAACAAAGATTTCACCTTTACCATATCAAAGTTAATATTAAGTAAATAAAGTGATGATTTTAATAACGAGTCAGTAATGTAGAAAATGAGTTATTAAAATATAATCGTATAAAAAATCACAAGCGACGAACCTAAATAACATAATGAAAATAAATAAAGTTTGAAACTTTTATTTAGTAGAATAATTTAAAATAATTGTATTAGTAATATCTTTGAATTAGGATAATACAAATTAGTTCAATTAGTTTGGCATAGGCTCATAACCACTAAGAGACACTTGAAATGATAATAGAGATTTTATTTACTTGTTTCATTTAATTATTTGGCTTAGTGGTTTTATCACTAATGTGGAATTGCCTCCGCAGGTGGGCAGCTTTGGACTGAAGAAAAGAAGTGTGGTTGGTGGTTCTTTTACCAACCTAGGTATGTTGAATCGATAATAAATTGGACTTCCTTTTTACCCTCTTGTGTTATAATTGTGGCTATGGGAAACGGTCTGACACTGTGGGACGATTATTTTATATATTGTCATATGATATCATAACATGTTTTATTTTTATGATTTATAAATTCTAGACTTATTTACAATATTACAATTCATGTTCTGGAATGTTATGTTTACAACAAATTATATTTTTAAGTAAGACCCGGTTTGGTTCGGGAGGGTCGTTACAATCCCAATCCACCAGTTGGTTCGCTTTAAATCCTGATACATTTTAATAACTTCAGGGTGTATCAAGAACTTTGAGCATGAGCCTCCACCAAGATATTCCGCCTCAGTGCATCATCCTTGGGTACACACAACATTCCTCTAAATCTGATCACACTATTGGAATCAGCTACAATGCCAGGAATCTTGTCCAACATTTAATTCGGCTCCATTAGAATCAGCTACAATGTCAGGAATCTTGTCCAACATTTCATTCAGCTCCTCATCACCCATTTGTGTTTGTTTAACACGATCAACTAAATCGTTGGAAATAACAAAATTTGCCAGTAATCCTGTTACTTGCACCACAGTGTTCATAGCCACCACTTCTGTTGACATGGCCCAAAGTTTAGCTAGCTGCTGACCTTTGTCCACCTTGCCCTTCCGACTCAACGTGTCTGCTACCACATTCGCTTTCCCTGGGTGGTATAAAATTTGGAAGTCGTAGTCTTTCAAATACTCTAGCCATCACCTCTGTCGAAGGTTAAGGTTATTATGGGTGAAGATATACTTCAAACTCTGGTGGTCAATGAAGACTTTGAGCTGGGCTCCATACAAGTTGTGTCTCTAAATCTTCAGGGTAAAAACCACTACTGCCAGTTCTAAGTCATGGGTTGCATATTTTTGCTCATGAATCTTCAATTGATGAGAGACATAGGCCACCACTTTACCTCCCTCCATAAGGACACATCCTAAACCCAATAGGGATGCATCACTGAAGACTACGAATCCTTCATTACCATTTGGCAAAGTCAAAACTAGTGCAGTTGTTAGACTCTTCTTCAGAGACTGAAAACTCTCCTCACACTTACCACTCCATTTGAACTTGACTCCCTTCCTTGTGAGTTTGGTTGTTGGCAATGCTACTAAGGAGAAGTCTTTAATGAATTTTCTGTAGTAACCCACTAAGCCAAGAAAGCTTCTGATGTCAATGATTGACTTGGGTTGTGGCCAATCAGTGACTGCTTTCACTTTTGATAGATCCACTACAATTCCAGCCTCTGAGATAATATGACCAAGGAAGTTTACCTCCTTCAACCGGATGTCGAACTTTGAGAATTTGGTGAACAGTTGATATTCTCTCAGAACTTGAAGAGTAATGGACAAGTGCTCCACGTGCTCTTCTTCATTAATTGAATAGAGTAGAATGTCATCAACAAACACGATAATAAACTTGTCCAAGTATGCGTGGAATACTGTATTTATGAGTGACATAAAGGCCTCTGGTGCATTTGTTAGACCAAAAGGCATAACAAGAAACTCATAATGTCTATATCGGGTTCGGAAAGCTATTTTTTGTAGGACTGACTCCTTTACTCTCAATGGTAATAACTAGACCTCAAGTTTATCTTAGAAAATACACTGGTTGTTTTTAGCTGATCAAACAAGTCATCAATCCTCAGTAAGGGGTACTAATTCTTGACTATCACTTGATTTAGTTTGCGATAGTCAATACATAGCCGAAGAGATCCATCTTTCTTCTTCACAAAAGAACAGGGGCTCCCCAGAGTGAAGTACTTGGTTGGATGAAACCTACGTGCAACAACTCTTCTAGTTGACTCTTTAACTCCTTATGTTCTGCTAGAGCCATGCGGTATGGTGCTTTAGAAATTGGTGTCACTCCAGGTGCTAGGTCAATGGCAAACTCTATTGCTTTCTTCTAGACAACGGGCTCTAGAAAATATTGTCCATTGAAAGCTGCCACAAATTCTGTCCACGTGATGGAAGAAATCGCACGTTGATGGAAGGTGGTTTTGTCCATGGATATCCACCAATAAGATGCTTCCTCCTAAAGCATGCATGTTGCCAACCTCACTTAATGGCGGTAGGGCACAGACAGAGCCCTAAATGCTTTTTCAGTAATGTCTATCCAGCTCTCCACCTTCATTATATTGATCCCTCCAATAAGTACTTCAGCTCCATTCTTCTTGAACTTTCCCACAGTCTAACGGTGACCATCATCAATTGCTGGCGGCAACACTTGTCGGACTACCGGTGGCACTGGGTTTGGACGCTCCCCTCGCTCGCCCAGGTTTGCTAATCACAAAATTTGTATTTTCTGAAGCCTACGCAAGTCCCTGTATGGCCGTCAGGATCTGGGCCAACACATTCTCAGTGTTCAAAGTTGATTGAGTAGATCAGTTTGACTGTCTACAAGTGCCTGCTATCTGAACGTCGAAAATTTTTCCCATCTGACAGGGCTACGAGTGATACAATGGATGCAGTGGTCTTTAGGATAATTGATTTTCCTGTGCAAGGGATAGTTTGAAAATTTGCTAAGGCATTTGACTAGTTAGAACGGGATAGTATCGACCCGAGGCTGACCACTCCTCATCAGTGCCCTTATGAGAGATTTTAATGTAAAAGTATATAAATAATTTTATTTAATAGGAGAGTCAGCTCTCCTTTGCTAATTTCATTATCAATTATTCTGATACCTATAACACTTGTCACTAATGTTTTTGTATTATATATTTAGGTGAGAACCATGATGATTGATCCCTGTCAGAATTGTGGATTTACACCCCATTTCGATTCCCCCATGAACTGAACCGGAAATGATATCGGCTACTGAATCATTTGTTAATATACTTGATTCAGTTAAGCTGACTTGAATCTAACCTCAACGTCTAAAGATGGTGATGCAAGCATCGGTTTTAAAGTTGTTCTAGATGCAGGCTATGATATGCAATCTTGTATAAAACAAATCAAACAAGTGAAAAGTTTAAAGAAAATAACAATTATTAAAACAAAATTGGCATAGTATCCCTAAAAGTGCAACAAGGAACACCCTGTCAATTCACCAAACCAACGTTGGTAAAAGATTCACCAACATACTTTTAGTCCTCAGCCCAAAGCTTGTCACTTGCAAACGTAATTCATCGTTAGTGATAAAACTACTAAGCCACATAATTAAAAGAAACAAGTCAATATAATCCCTATTATCATTTCACGAGTCTTTTAGAGATTCGGAGTCTATGCCGAGCTCTTAATATATTGGGAGGGGTGGCCACCCAATCCAGCACAAATCCCATGTATACGCACACACGCTACGTAGCCCACGGCCTGTAGTTACCGATATTTGCCATTGACTCACCCTCTCGGTTGAGTTGACCACGGTTGTGTTCAAGCGCATGGTAATTTTAAATTCAAGTCGACCACGACTCCCACATAGTAATTTTACGACCCTGTGTCAGACTGAGTCGACCCCAGTTGCACTCAGTGCATGGTGGCGAATCTGGGCTCAGGCCGACCAGGGCTACTAACGAGGGAAGATACAACATTTCAAATGATTATACGAACCTAGGTAGTACGTAAGTGGACTTGCAACTGCAACAACCGATCATAATCTGAACGAGAACATAAAATTATACATAAGTATAGTTTTATTCAAATAGAAATGCACCCAACTATATGACTAATGTGTGTATATATATATATGTAAAGACCTGGAAAAAATAAATAAATAAATATATATATATATATATATATATATATATTCGACGCGGTGGGATCGAACATTGGTATCCATGAATTTATTTAAATTATTTACCCGCTACCCGGTTAATTATCAATTACCCGGTCAAGTGGAAAGTATTAGTTAACCGGTTAAGTATTTTTACCCGGTTAAATAAACCATACCATCTAACCATTTAACTGAACCATACCATGTACCCGTTTAAGAGGTTAAGTGAAATGGTAAAGTGAACCGTATCACTTACCCATTTACCCGGCAACGAAGTGTGTTTTCATAAACCCTAAGCCTTCTTTCATTCTATAAGGAGGAGGGAGGGGGCGTCATGCACATAAGCTCCTTGGACAAACGCCGGTTTCCCCATTGTTTTAGTAAGTTTCTTCCTCTCTTCTTCAAAGTTTGCATGCATACATATGATCAAACATTATAATACAAGATAATCATGGAAACTATGACTTGAAATCAACAAGAAAAAGGGTAGATTTCATAGAATTTATAGCTAAGGATGGTAGCACGTTCTGCTAAATTGCAGCAGCGGCACCATGGCGATTGTGTCACAACCAGTTGCATATACCACGCAGCAAGGTAGTGTTTCACTTCTTTTGGGCGTTGGGTTGAAGAAGAGGACGCCAAGGCTGGGTTTTGGTGCAGGAACGTCGCCTAGGATAGCTGCTGTAAAACGTGGACGTTAAGCTTCATCTTGGGTGGTTTTAATTTGTTGTTGATGCTGGATTAGGATGTTTGGATGGTTGTTTAGCTAGGTTGCATAGGGAAGAAGAAGAAGGGTGTGATCTAAGTGGTGCCAAGGTCTGGTTGGTGCTGGTTTTGGTGAAGAGAAGGAGGGTGACGAGAAGAAGAAGAAGAAGAAGAAGAAAATGGCAGTTTGGTAATTTCTAGTTGACTCGATATGGGTTGAGTTAAAAATCATAATAATAATACCAACTTGTATTCAAATCATTAAAATAAATAATTTAAAAGAGATATGAGTTAAGTGGTCAAAATAATAAATTTATAAATTATTACATGAAATTAATAAATTTCGATTGGGATAAACGGTAATTAATTAATCGGCTGATTAAAAGCAATTAACTTAAATTGAAGGGTTAAGAGGAATATATAATAAAGACTTCACCTTTATCATATAAAAGTTATATTTGATAAATAAAACGATTATTCTTATAATAAATTCGTAAAGTAAAATAATGGATCAATACAAGATAATCGCGTACAAATTACGCGATAGCATAATTAATTAAATAAAGAAGTGTTGAACCTTATCGAATTAAATAAATTAATTAATGTGGCATATATTAAATATTTAGTTGCATGCATTTTCGATGCGAGTAAAATTATACTAATGTATAATTTTATGCCCCGTTCATATTAGGGTTAGCGGATTACAGTCGGACGAACCTGCAAGTCAGGTACGTATAATAGATAGAACATCGTATTTTCCTTGTTGGTAGCCTAGGTCGGCCTGAGCCCAGATTCGACCACCATGCACGAAGTGCAACCGGGGTCAAAGAATTGACTCAGTCCGACACTGGGTCGTGTTATGTGTGTGAATCTTGTGATGCATCGATATTGTTTTGGAGTAGTGATAGCCGCCCCATAAAAAGGCTACGGCCGGGGTGAGTGAGGCACAGCGATTCCTCCATCGCACTAGAGTGCAGTGATTGCCGCCCCATAAAAAGGCTACGGCCGGGGTGTGTGAGGCACTGACACTGAGTGCAGTGATAGCCGCCCCATAAAAAGGCTACGGCCGGGGTGTGTGAGGCACTAGCACTAGAGTTGGCAGTGAGAGCTTCCCCACAAACGGGGTGTAGCAATCACGTGAGTGTAGTGATAGCCTCCCCATAAAAAGGCTCCGGCCGGGGTGTGTAAGGCACTAACACTAGAGTGCAGTGATAGCCTCCCCATAAAAAGGCTACGGCCGGGGTGTGTGAGGCACTGGCACTAGAATTGATAGTGAGAGCTTCCCCACAAACGGGGCATAGCAATCACCTGAGTGCAGTGATAGCTTCCCCACAAAAAGGCTACGGCCAGGGTGTGCGAGGCACTGGCACTGGAGACGGTAGTGGTAGCCTCCCCATAAAAAGGCTACGGCCGGGGTGTGCGGATCACAGCGGACACCTCCTCCGCATTGTTTTGGAGTATAGCGGAATTGCTCCACCGCATATTAAAATAAATATATGGAAATGGTGGAATGTACTTGATTCGTTTTATTTATTATACTACTTAGTGTTGTAATCACTAACGCGGAATTGCCTCCGCAGGTGTGCAGATTCGAGATTAGATGATTGACAACTAGAGCATGGAGCAAAGTAATATGAGGACTCCTATTTTTATTTGTTTGAGAAATAAGTGTGGCTGCTGGGAAACGGTCTAAGATTGTGGGAACCTTTATTTTATACTTGTTTTAATTATTATACTCGGCATTTAGTAGTTTCATATTGGTAACACCTAGCCAGCTAGGCCCACAATATTATTGTGAAAAATGGCGGGTCGTTACAATATATATCACTAATAAAATTTGACAATAATAAATATTAAATTATTCATTTGATATAATCATTTAAACCCGACTTTATATTATTAATTAATTATCTAAATCATAATTAACACTTAACAAATAATAAAATTATTAACTTAGAAACAAATATTTAATTACTATTATTAGTATATTTTCCTTTAGGATGATAATTACATAACCACGGTCTTGATAATTTAGTTTACGGTTTTAAATCTTTTATTAATTAAGCCGTTCGATTAAATTATTTCAAATAATTTATATTATCCTAATTCAAAGATATTACTAATACAATTATTTTAAATTATTCAACTCACTAAAGTTTCTAACTTTATTTATTTCCATTATGTTATTTAGGTTCAACGCTCGTGATTTTTACACTATTATAGTTTAATAACCCATTTTCTACCTTACTAACCCATTATTAAAATGGTCACACTATTTACCTAATATTAAATTTAATATGATAAAGGTAACATCTTTATTTTTTAATTACTTATAACCATCTGATTTAAATTAATCGCTTATAATACACCGATTAATTATCAACTGTTGATCATTACCGTATTTTTATCACTTATAGCGATTTCGTACAATAATTAATTAGTTTAGTAACTTTAATGCATAACCTATTAGAATAATTATTTTTAAAGATTTATTACGAGTTTGTATTATTTTTGACTCGAGTAGGTGTCGAGTCAACCATTATTTACAAGTTTGCCACCCTTTCTTCTTCTTCTTCCTCGCCACAATACTCGCTCCCGACTCCAGCCACCCTCCATCCAGGTTGTCGCCGCCGCCGCCGCCATCAATCCTCGCCGCCTTCCAACCGCCGCGACCATTGCCACTCCTAGCGGTGTGTTCACGCCGTCGATTCCTTTGCCGGTGACAAGCGTTGCCGCCCCAATTGGGTGGTTGTCTCGACACCCTCGACCCTCTAGCGACCCAGCAGCCACAAAGGCCGTCGAGGCCCACCTTGAAATTCTTGTTTAAAGTCGCCCATCTTGACCAAAAGCTTAGACCCATCGGTCATGGCGGGATTTCTAATTTTCAGTTTAGTTTAGTTTTTTTTTGTTGTTTTAAAACATGAATTCTTATGTTTATCATGTTTATTATCAATTAAAAAGAAATATGCATGCATGAAAATTAAGAATAAGGAGATAGGAAGCATAACCAAGCAAAGGAAGAAGCCGGCTCTAGAAGAGGGGAAGGAAATGAGAGAATAAGGTGATGAAGAAACCCCCTCACAAAATATAAAATGAAAAATGATGGCCAGGGTATGTGAAAATACCCCAACACACGTATTTCTTTAATTGGGTAACCGAGTAAATAATAAAATATATTAATTAACCGGGTAGGATTAACCATGTAACAAACTGCCCAAACCGGACCGGGTGTTACTTAAAAATATTGATAATGTAAACGTAACATTCTAGAACATGAATTGAAATACTGCAAATAAGTCTCACAACATATAATATAAATCATAACAATAAATCATGTTCTCTAAAATATAAAATAATTGTCCCATAATCTCGGACCAGTTCCCATATCCATATTTATAACACTAGAGAATAATAAGGAAGTCCAATTTTATAATATTTATTCACCATACCTAGGTTGGTCAAAGAACCACCAACAACACTTCTATTCTTTAGTCCAATGCTACTCCCTTGTGGAGGTAATTTCGCGTTAGTGGTAAAACTACTAAGCTGAATAATTAAATAAAACAAGTTAATATAATCCCTATTATCATTTCACTCGTTATTATTATTATTATTACACAAGTCTTTAGTAATTATCTCTCTGGGTCAACACCAGCTTGGCGAGATCAACCAAATGGTAGTGGTGGTAAGGCATACAGCGGCTGTGGTATTCGCCTACGGCGGCATCAAGTCAACCGGAGGTCGGTCGGCATGTTCGACTGGCCCATGGCCTGCCTCAGCAGTGACCCTCAGTACAGGGCAAAGGTCGGGGGTTGAAAGGGAGGGTGTCGGCGGCACGGCAGTGGCTGGTTGCATGGCCAGAGAAATGCTGAGAATCAGTGTCGGGATGCGTGGCAACAGGGATGCACTGCATCAAGGCCAAGCAACCGCCAGGAAGGCTCCGAATGGTAGGGCAACGACTTGGACTGGTCGGCAGCGTCGATCGGTGGCTGTACAGCTATGGGAGGGGGCATCAATGACAACGTTGGGGTGATGATCAGGGAGGAGGGGGAGAAACGGTCATTAAGTAGGTCTTGGTGGCAATCTCGTAATTAAAAGTTGACTTGACTCTTACCGAGTCAAAAATGATAACTAATTGGGAGTAAATTCTAAAAATATCTAGAAAAATAAGGAAAAATCCCTTAAAATAAAATATATACCATAACATCAAAATGACATGCTCTATAACTAATAACCCATCTAAACTAACCCACCCAAACTTCTCTATAGCGCTTCATTCAGACTAAAAAGCATTATACGATTAAATACATTAAAAAAACTACTATGGGTACATTTGGTTCTCATCACTCATAATACATGGCAGGCGTCAACTCAACACGCGGGTCATGTAACTGACTCAACTCGAACCGATGATTGATCCGACTGGTTCGCTAATGTAAAACTCTAATTCAAATCATGGGTTTTCTTGTAAAGGAGCAGTGATGTATCATAATCAAATTAGGACATTTTATTGTAGGAAATGACGAGTGAACTTAATGAAATGGTTTGCATGTGATTATAATCGTGAATAGAACTAAACAGATGGAGCAATGGAATCTAGACTCGGCTCAAAAGAACAAATGATGATAATGGAAATGTTGTGAGAACAACATCATGTTTTTTCTATATTTTCCACTTTTATTGTTATATATATATATATAGAGGAGCGCTTGGCAGCGCCAGAGGCAGAAAAAAGTTTCTGCGCCGAGTTTTAATCTACACCGTTGGTGTAATCTAACAGCTTAGAATAAATGGAGCCCACACGTTTTCCACATCACCCCTCCCCCGATACAACGTCTTCCACTTCCACCCTCCACTCACAGCCGCCCGGCATTGCCGGCACCCTCTTGCCGGAGATAGCCGCCGTCGCTGCTGATTCAACGCCGCCGTCGCTGCTGATTCGACACCGCCGCCAAGCCCCCCTCCCCCTGAGACTTGTCGTTGCCGATTTAACATCGCCGCCAAGCCCCCTGTCGGAGTCGCTGCTGATTCGACACCACCGCGAAGCCCCCCTCCCATCGGAGACTTGTCGTTGCTGATTGGACATCACCGCCAAAGGCTGAGAAGAGCACAAAGACGGCGCCTTTACCGGTTTTCCGGCGGCTGGAGGTGAGGAGGATCTCAAGATGGGCAGCGGCAATGGCTAGAAATCGAAGATGGCGCAGGAGAACCATTTTTGTTTAGGATGAGAAATTTCTTTTGTGAAATGGATATATCATATGTCATATATACTTTTTGTGTTTCTCCTACCAAACTGCAAGATGGAAGCAGTACTCATCGACCAAGTTTTAACAATTTTCACTTGTGCAGGCAGCGTAAACACATCTCAAAATAAGTGTTAGAGATTGATAGATTTCCAGCCCTTTGATAGCTATCACATCTCAAAATAAAATGTCGTACATATTTAAATAGTGTATGCCGAAATAATTCTGATTTGAGAACTTTCATCACTATCCTAGTACTTCCGAAGTGCTTGTAACGACCCGGCCCAAAGTGCAACGTAATAAGCTAAAGTCAATGTTTTAAAATGGTTAACCCAAGTTATGCATCTATAGTC
>JAURVB010006272.1:0-16359 GCA_033002965.1 Piper betle | reverse complement strand
AGTTATGTTATTCAGAGTTTTCATTATAGAATTCAATGATTAAAAAGTTGGAAAGGAAATAAATACTGCATTAATTATTTTAGGAGCTCAATGATTGGGGGTCTATCTCATTGATTTTGCGCATTTGGGCCACATACGGCAGACACAAATATGATGTTGTAGCACAGTTGGGTTTGTCCACCTCTTTTGGGCTGAACTTGACTTTAAGCCAGAAGCCTGACAATTGTGCCAAATAAAATGAAATAATTTTGTTTTGGAGAGTTTGCGTTGTTCGTTTTATTTAGCAACGATCGGTGTATGTTTGTACTTGTGTTTATAATGTTCCCGAAGGCTGCATGTTTGGTAGAACTCTACCTATTTTGTAAATAAAAAAACTTTATTTGCATGGAAAAAAATGAAATAAATTAGTGATTCAATAATAATTTTTGTCTGTAGACGGCATATAAGTCATGTTAGTTTTAGATATTAGATTGTATAATCAAGATTAAAAAAAATTATTATTTTTTAATTTATGCATCGAGTAGCCCCTAGCAATTACATTGCTGCTCAATTTACAAATAAAGTAAGTTTATTCGGTATACCAAGAAATTTTCCACTCTTGAAATGACCATTGACCTCTTAAAACCATTAAAATTTAACCCATGAAAACGTTATGATCAAAATATATGAGCACAAATTAGGCCCAAAAGATTATTTTTGTATGAAAATATTATGAAATTCAGCTCTACTCTGATTTACTTCCACTTCTTATAAATACACTTTAAATCACTATTGGTTGCCAAAGTCTACTACTCTATCATGCAACAAAAGTTTCAAAAACTAGTGTTAATATCATATATTCCCGTTGGGTCCAACTTCCTCCTCCATTAGATTGGTTTAAAACTTTTTTTCACTTGTCAGCGGGAGGAGAGTGAGATTTAAGTTCATTATAAGATCTAGTATAATTATGAGTCAGCCTATAGATCTTTTATCTTCGGTCAACTACTTTTGAAGAATCTAACTTTAGAGCCGACCTTAGATCATATTAGATGGTGAATTGGATTGGATATAGATTATACCTATGGGCCAAAGTAAGGAATTCAAGCATAATTTTTAAAGGTAGGTGGATTGTATGATCTAGAAGCTATATAGTGGGGTTATGCATATAGATTAACTTTGATTAACTACTTTTAAAGAAAATTTTAGCCCATTTTATTCACACAAGCTAGGTCATTAGAGCCCTTTGGTACAACTATCCTTTCCTCATTGGCGCATTATGTTATTGGAAGGCTGGAGCAAGCTCCACTATAAAGTGAAACAATCAACCGAGTTGAGCCAGGAAAAAGTTGTTTCGTTATTGGCATAAATTTATTCGATTTTTAGCATGGATAATGGGACAACAATAAGTGCAGTTAAATTTCTGATTTGAAACATACATGACCCGAAACCAACCACCCAAATTGACCTATAGATAGGCTGACAGGGTTTAGTGCAAGTGTGAATGTGATTTACACCGGTGAATATGGTCCATGCATCAACATTAATGTGTCAATGAACTTATTTATTGAGGTGTGAATTGTTTTACACCGTATTTATATGATTCATGCCTCTTTTATAAAACACAATTGAAAATCTATGAATTTGCAATCATGATTCACACTGCATCCAAAATTAAAAAGGGAAGAGGAGGTGTAAAACTTGGGTTGTTCACCAAAGGTTTTGAGGCGGTTTGGCTTGGACTTGATCTGGTTAGGTGGGTCCAACCCTTCTTCCCGTGGTTTGAATATGGAATAGTGTATGTCCACCTAGCCTTAGCCTCCTTGGTGCTCGGTATCGGCCATCTTCATATTTGGTTCGGTCGAGTTGGGTGTAGATAGATGTTCAGACTATGTCCCGCATGTATTTTTGTTATTTGCCAGGTGTTTGGAACCCTTGCAAACCGTCCTAGCCCCTGGTGGGACCTATGACACGGTTCCCAATGCATCACGACTACTTTAGTGTAAAAATGCTAAGTTTTTAATTTTTGGTTTAACCCATATCTCATTAGGTTGTCACTCATACTTCTTAAGGTATGACACCTTACCCGTGATATCACCCCAGGCCATGTCTTGGCAGTTGGGAGCTTTCCCATTCCCTCTTCCCCTTTTTCACTCCTCCTCATCTCCTCAATCCTCTTCTTTACTCCTTGGCTTCCCATCTTCATCTCTAGGCCTTCCCCACCTCTCCAAGCCATTCCTAGCCTACGAACCTAGGGTCGTGGGTCTTGGAGGTAGGAAGCTATAAGAGGCATCCTTTGGTCCTGCTTGAGGTAAAGGTCTCCTCTTCCCACCTCTCGTCATTGTGTGTTAGATGTTTTCTTTATGTGTTCTGTTTATATTTATTTTGTATTTGTTTCATGTATATCTATGAATTAGAAGCATTCATAACTTGGTTTCATCTCATTTGGAGTTGTATGAAAATAGATATGAAATTTTCAATGCGATATGCTCTCTGTTATGAACTATTTTAGTTGAAAAATCATATCTTGCATTGTAGATATTAGTTTTGTATGATTATTGTTTTTAAGAACTCAAAACAATCATATTTACAACTTTTGTATTGATCACTTTGCCTATTAAAATGTGTATATGCATGTAGGGGTGCTCAACTTGGCGAAAGATTGTAGCTTTCATGGTCCCTAATTTTTGCGCCTAGATGTAGTTGGCTGATGATGCTCATATTTTGCATGCTTGTTGATCTATATATTCGCATGCTCATGAAAAATGTTCTCACTAAAATAACTACTTAAAGGGCATGAACAAAACTCCTAATTGCATTGTATGTTTGTTGTGTTTTATGACTATTTTCCCATGCTCTGAGCTTGTGCTCCGTGATCAGCTACTTAAAAGTTGTAAATAAAATCTTTGAAAATTGCATAAAGACTCCATAATTGTCTAATGGATATTTTTAAGTTTTTGGATTAAATAAAAATCATATAGGTGGTTAGATTAGTCTATGTTCTTGAGTGAGTAAGAATGCACAGTGAAACCCTAGTTCCCTGGCTCCAGATATATAATCTCAAACCCTAGTCAAATGATGGAATTGGATTAAATTTCTCCCAAACCTTAGGTTGTATCCATGTAGTATCATATATAAATTTGCGAGCTTTTGACTTAGTAGATCACGAGTGAGGGTTTTTCCAAGCCCAATAAGTCCACCCAGCTCCAAAAATAGTTTGGCCAATACCTTCCACTTTCGAGCCCACTCAGGCCCAAATCCTTGGAGTTTGGACTTGAATGTTTACCGGATTCAAGCCCATTGTATTGGCTAACTACACCCATTTACCTAGGCTCATCTGGAGTCTCTAAGCCCTTGAACAACACTTAGCAAAATTAGTGCGGTCTATAGGACATTGTCCCCAGCACCTTAGCACGACCTTAGTGGGCCTATTTTACCATGTTGGCCCATGAGCCAGTAATTGGTAAATTTTCCACTCAACCCTTCGAGTCAGGGCCCACTGGTCCAAATGTTTATCCATTTGGACATTGTTTGGCCCATCTGAAAAATCGTTTGGTTAAGTCAATTTGATTAAACCTACTAGGTATTGGAATTCTTCAACTGAGTGTACTTGCAACTGCAAACTTTAATTAAGGTATCTAATGAGGTTCTAACACTCCATTAACTAAGTAATTAAGTTAATTAAGTATCTTATGTGTATGTGCTTGTGTTGAGGCCTAGCCTTGATGTGGATGTCATGTAATCAGAGTTTGATTTGGTTCCATCTTTATGCTAGGTTATACGGGGTGAGCTTCGTCAACTTAGGACGTGAAATTCATTCATCCTATTCTCCATTTCTTCATCTCTACTTGACTCCTTCAGTGCTGAGTTTAATCATGTTTTTGACATAGGATGGTGCCGGTGGCATTTTATCGAATCCTTTTGATGTAGGGTCATTTAGCTATGCTTCTCGTAAGTTTGATAAAACTTCAAGGCTGAGATCCTTTGATAGTTTTCAAAAGACAAGGTCCAGAAATCTATTACACAACTCCCTACCCAAGCTTAATATATATAAGTATATGATGGTTAACAGTTTTACGAACATGAGAGATTTATACAAGTAGTATGAATAGCACTACTAGTCTCTCACACCCTAAGGTAGTGGCATGTTTGAGGGTAGTGTGTAACACAACACATTTCCAAAATTTGTATCACTAACTTAATTGTTCCTTTACCACCTATGTACTTTGGTAAGTGTTGTATGGAAGATGTGATGGCATAAGCATTTCTATATGAGTATGATTTTTGCTGTGCCAGTGTGCCGGCTCTTTTAAATATGTTGTCCTTACTTATAGCCCATGTGAGGCTTTCTTAAGTTTTTCTAAGTTCCTGTAGGTAATGAATTACCCATTTGCTAGTATTGTTTTACCGGTAGTTATTTTGGACTGTGTTTATTTGATTACTGACATGTTTGTCTATTTATATATAGGTGAGGTTTTTTGGTGTTGGCCAGCCTAGACACATAGATCTAGAGGCTCAGTGGTGGTGGTGGGGTTTGTGTGCTGTGTTATGTATTGAACTGTGTTTTTGTATGGGTGACTATATTATTTTGGTGGGCATGTGCCCTAAATTCTATGAACCATGTATGATGGATTGAGTTTTATGATATGTTGATTGTGCATGTGTGGTTGTTATTCAATTTATTTTATCATTATATTATTGTGAAGTGAATAAATTTTGGGGTGAAGGCTAACAATCATCAAAAGGGTGTATATTGGCCCTAGAACAAATTGTTTGGGATTAGTTTAGAGAGGTCTTCTACTCCCAGTACTTTTCCTCTACTGGCGGCAATTTGGGCACCTCATCCAAGAAAACAACCATGAACTCACTAACTACATGTGTCTGGGCTAACTCTGGCATTGATTGTTCAGCTGTGGCTACAATACTGGCAATGAAGGCCTCACATCCTCGATCAATCAACTTCTAGGTGCGCTGATATAAGATCAAACAGCCGCCTCAATCTCTGCCTTTGTCCTGAAAAGCTATCCACACATTCCGCTTCATGCGAAGGTGAACCTTTTTCTGGTAGTTTATCAATGCTCGATGTCACGTCATCCAGTCCATGTTGAAGATAACGTCAAACTCCCACATCAGCAGCAATGAAAAATCAGCTAAAAATAGGTGCTATTGGACAACCACAGTGACACCCCTCACACACATTCCGGTAGTGAGAATGGCTCCAATAGGAGTCCGCACAACTAAATCATAGCCTATGTCCTCTATAGACACACCAATCCTATCGATGAATGTATTGGCTATGAAAGTATGCATATTATCGCAATCAAACAATGCAACTATAGGTGCAGAGTGGATGAGTAAAGTAGCCGTGATTACGGTGGCATCTTGGATCCGCCTCCTCTGCCATTGTAGCATACATCCTACCCTACTACTCTAGCCTGACACCCTGAACTTGCCCATCTACATTCCCCATGTCCTACCTCGATGCCTATGCAACCTCTATTGCAAATAGATTGGCCTGTCCATGCTAACCACACTGCTTGCCCCTCCGACCCTACTAGCCCTACTAACCTTGCTGCACCCACGGCTATTGGTTACCTCTCTACTGCTGCTGCTGAGGTTGGGCTGGTGGTACATGGAGAAGTGGTCACTGTGACGAGTGCAAGCATTCCTCTTTGCTACTGCTACTATTGTGGGGTCGGCATTGTTGTTGTTGTTACTGCTCAGGTTGTTGCTATTGTTGTGGGCACCTAGGATGCTGCTATACAGTGCCCCATCTTGCCACATGTGAAGTAGGCATCTGTAGCCCTTTGGCATGCTCTCAGATGTCGCCCCTGGCACTATGGACATGTCGGGTATTCCTGACAATCTCCACCATGCTGTCCCTAAGCCTGGAATGACTACGGCTACTAAGGGAACCTCTACACCTATTGGTCCTATGAAGCATACACTTTCAATCCACCATTTGTCCACTGCCTCAACGGCAGTAGACCATGGTGATCCTTTTCTTTGCTCCTTTGAGCCTAGTGGCTAGATTAGGTAGTGCCCCTGGTCTGGTGGTGTGAATTGTGAGTACGCTGACATGCCAAGAATCTTATAATAGCCTCGGCCAAAGTCGATTATGAAAAGATTTCCACTACTGACCAGACACTAATACGTAAGTTTGTGACAATCTGGGAAATCCGTTCCCTCTCACTCATGAAACTAACTGGGGCAAATCTCTCCAAAGTGAGGATTTGAGCCTGATACTCTGCAATGGACATACCCTCATGCTAATCCAACGACAAGAACTCCTTCTTCTAACTCTTGACTATGGCTGAAAAGTACCGGGCATAAAATAGTTCCCTTAACTTGTCCCATGAAATCTATTCTAGGGGGGGACCTAGTCTGTTTGTACGCAATATGGGCAAAATCCCACTAGCTCTTGCCCATCCACTGCATAGCCTTAGTGGTTACACTTACCTATGCTGACCCATGATTCCAGCTAGATGATTCTAGCATATATGGCATGTAGTCTATCCAGCCAGATTAGTAAAGAGCTAGCGAGCTTCATCAGTGTTTAGAGTTCCAACTTCATATTGGTCCATTTAGGCCATTTGCAATTAGCTTTCAAGGGAGAAATACCAGTTTGCTAGCGGAGTGACATCTTCATTTGATGTGAGAAATTTCGAGGACAAAATTTTATGAGGAGAGGTTGTAAAACCCAGCTTTGGGTTAGGGTTTTACCTCACTTGTAGTTTTGCCTGGTTTAGGTTAGTCTCGAGTCAATTCAAGCGAGATCAAGCTAGACTAATTTTTAGACAATGAATATGGGGCCGAGATGGTCGTATGAGCAAGTTATAGTGGCTGAATATGCCTGATATGCAGATGATAGCTTCAGTTAGACTACAACAGAACATGTGTTATAAGTGTATACATGAGGTATACAGATGATTTTTATGGGTTAGCCAGGGTTTGAGGCCCAGATCTAGACCATTGCATTGTTTAGTATCCGTTTGGGATTTTCAAGGTATCTCATTTACATGTATCTTAGGGATTTTGGGTCACCGGATTGCCCCTGTTGGCCCAAGTTGATTGAGTTGGAGATTTTCATCCTACTGAGTTTAGAGTTTTGAGGCCCCATTTAGCCTTCTTGCCTTGATTCCCGCCTATAGAGTCTCTTTTAAGATTCGAGTTAGTTTTGATTTTGGACGGTAACAATCCGAGCTTTCTATATATATAGGGAAAATTTTCCCTCAGCAAGGGGTAGGAAAAGTTTCCTGCCCCACGATCTAATCTGGGCTGTCCTTATGATTTGATGGCCTAGATTTGATAAAAAAAAAACTTGGCTGTTCTTCGGTGGCCAGGTTCCTGCCATGGCAAGCCGAGTGGGGGAGGGGGATAGCCGGGTGGGGCGACAGGGATGGGGGGTGTGTGAGTGGGGACAGCCGCGGGTGGGGTTGGAGGAGGGGGGCATCTAGGTGGGCCAATTTTTTTTTGGGGGGGGGGGGGGTGTGGGGGGTGGGGGGTGATGGGGGTGGAGGGGGAGGGGAGAGTGGGGGAGGAGAGGGCAAAGCGGGGGTGGGGCGGAGGGGGAGGGGATGACGGGTGGTCGACGATCGGCTTCGGTGAAGGAGGGGGGACGGGGGGAGGGGCAGTGGTGGGGGATGGGGTGAGGGGGGTGGGGGGGGGGTTGAAGGGAAGGATTTATTATTATTTTTTTAAATCCAATCTGGACCAATCATATGGACGACCGAGATTAGACTTTGGGTAGGAAAATTTTTCCTGCCCCTAGCACATACAAGCGCCTGTCATATATATATATTGCATAGACCTATAGGTGGGCCCCACTAGACTATGAATTGTTCGAAGTTTAGATAATGCCATGTGGGAAGATCAGAACTATCTACATCAGCCCTAGCATCACCCAATTACTTTTTCAAAGATTTCTCACGATTTTTGGGCTGATTTCCACCCAATGAGCACCTTGCTATAGGTTTTCTGTAACACCCCATTTCGGCTCCCCAGTGAACCGACTGGGAAATGTCACCGGCGACCGAACCGTTCGCTAATCTACTGGGTTCGGTTAAGCCGACCCGGATCTGCCCTCGGTGTCTCAAGATGGAGATGCAAACATGAAATGCATGGATGGGATGCGTGGGTTCTAACGTAGTCCTACATGCATGCTATGATGTGCAAGCAAAACAAAACCATGCAACAGCAAGAAATTTTAATTCAAAATTCATTAATTTTTACGGAAAAACGGACAGAATCTCCCCTAAAAGTGCAATAGGGGCCAACCTGTCCACAACAAGGGTATATAAATATTTTATCAAAATACGATAAAACATGACAATCTACCGTAGCATTCATCATTATCTCATTTGTTTTCATCTGAGCCAAGTCTGAACTCTAAGGCTTCCTACTCATTCACAATTATCCGTTCGTTTCATAATAAGCAATTCATCAAGACAAAAACATCCTAATTATCATTCACACAGTATTAACACACCATCATTATACATTACACGCGGCAGGTACATGTGTGCGAGGTTCTGTGCTGCTCCTCCGCAGTCCTGACAGCTTTCATCCCTCGCATTTCTCACCTACATATATATAGAAAAACCGTCAGTAACGAGTGTCACCGGCCCAGAAAATAACTAGTATCAAACTGGAACATGAGAGCAAACTCTCATGGAAAGCAAACCATCATATATCTTCCTCAAGAACTCTCATAAGGGCAACTATAGAGGAGCCGTCGAGCAGCTGACTCAACAGCATCCCAATCTATCTGGTACTGTGCCGCTCACGACACTTCTTTTTCAGTACTTCACGTAAAACTTTTATCCTAAGCCCTCTCCGAACCTCCATATCTCTCCTGGCCTTGAGCACGTAGGCCGAGTACTCTCAGACAGTCGCCTTTAGTACCCTTTGAACCACAAGTCCGGACATGCGCTGTACTAAACAGTACCCGTAAACCTCCACGTCCTCCGGGTGTGAGGAACTCAAACGCGGAGTTGTCAGGATCCCTCGGGAATGGAACAGTCCGCTGGCACTAATCCAGAGCCCGCTTTGACTGGCACGGCATCCGCTCATGGTACGTGCAAGTCGATTCATCTCCTCTTGTCTCACTGAAAACTCGATAAAATTATTTATAGGGCTGGGTCGGGATTTATTATAATAGGCCCGAAGGCAACTTGAGGTGGATCTTATTTTCGAAAACAAGCTCGAGGGATCTCATCCTCGAGGGTTATTAATCCAGAAAATTGTTGGCTAAATGGCCCGAGTTAAGTGGGATCCGATAAAACGCCACTTAACTCGTCCTGCACATGGTAAATCAAATACACAATAGAGTAGCGTAAAAACAGAGAACGAGTCCTAAACGGACCTGGTAGAAGCTCCAAACGGGTCCACGCGCCTAGGCGGCGAGCTCCTACACCGTACCTACACAATCAAGCTAAAAACTAACGCCCGCATGATGAATCACACATCCTATAGCATGCACACACAATCAACACAATCACGCATCAATCAACACACATTCATCCTAAGTCAATTCTAGTGAGTTTTCAATCTACGTCTCATTAAATCAGGGTAATTAATTAGTTCACCTAATTAATTCCTTACTTTTCCATTTTAACACTCATCAATCAACCAATTTCATAATTTTTTATTAAATTACACACAAATATACAGACACGTCAAAAACACAAAATTCATCTAATTATCTAGTCTAGCATGCTTCCCTAATAATTATAAAATTTAAGAATATTACGTCGAAGTAATTTATACCTCGCGTCGTCGAAAATCGGCGACGGCTAGGGTTTCCGTTTCGTGGCTCGAAACTCGAATTCGGCACCTAGCGGCGTCCGAAGTCCGATCGGATTGGACCGGGTGCGTTCGGCGGATGATCCGGCGAATTTCCCACGAATCCAATTTTCCGACGGTTCCGGCGGTTTTCCGGCGAGTGTCGGCATTTTCCGGCGATTTTCCGGCGATGATTCGGGACGGGGCAATCAGGGGGTCTATCGGCACCAGCTCGACGAGCTTGGTCCGATGGTGGTGTCAAACAAAGTAGCCGGGGCGGCGATGGCTGTCGGCGGTGGCGTCGAAAATGGGTGGCGGCGGCGGCGTGCTCCGATCGGGGCTACGGCCGGCCTCGACGGCGGTCGGGATGATGGGGGAAACGTCGGCGACGGCGAGGGGGTGGTCGTTGGGGTCACAGCGGTGGCGGCGCGGCCCGGACGGCGGCGAATCGACGAGGGAGGGCGTCGCGGCTTGTGGGGCGATTCCGGCGTCGTGGCGGCGAGACGGTGGCCGGGGTGGGTCGTGGCAGCACGGCGACTGCACGGCGGGGCGGGGCGGCGTTGATCGGCGGCAGTGCGGCGTCGAGCGGCGGTGGCGGCGACACACAGTGGCGGCAGTGAGGGTTTGGGTGAGGAAGGTGTCGGGAAAGGAAGTGAAATACTCTCAATGGCAAACTCGTAATTAAGTATTGACTCGATTCCTACTCGAGTCAAAATAATAACTAGTTCGTAATAAATTCTAAAAAAATCTAGAAAAATATGGAAAAATTCCATAAAATAAAACAAACACAACAACATCCAAATGGCATGCTCTATAACTAATAACCCACCCGAATATAATCCAACGCGTCCTAACGCGTTATTCGGCCTAAAACTATTTCTACGATCACAACATATAAAAATAAAAATAACTGCATACTTTCATATATTCTGATAACTCATATCTCACCATCTTCTCTGACGTTATCATCATATATTCAGGTATACCTGACTCTCATCGCTCATAACTCACGGCTGGCCTCGACTCAGCACGCGTGTTCATGAAACTGACTCGACTCGAACCAACGGTTGAACCGACTGGTTAGTAACGTAAAACCCTGACTCGAGTCACGGGTTTTACAACCTTCCCTCCTTATAAAAATTTCGTCCTCGAAATTTTAGATTAAGGAGGTTTCACTCTGGTAGCTATCTACTAAATGTGAAATCCGAGGTGAGACGCGTGCGTACCTGTCACGTTTGTCGTATCCTCCAGTACTTCAGCAATCGTGGTTGTGTCCATCCCTGCTGCCCAAGGTGGTACCGAAATGGACGGTCCTGGTGGTGGTGTTGTTTGCATTCCTCTCTGATCCAAGGCTTGCTGTTCTTGTCCTGTCGTGACTAGCTACAAGCCCTCTCTGCTGCTGTCTCAGTGGCTGTTGGTCTCTGCCTCTCTGGCCTTGACCTTGACCATGCTGGCCTCTCTGCTGTGGTTGTTGCTGGGGAGCTAGGAGTGCAAGTCTCTGCAGAGGTGCTGGGAGCGTCACCTGTTGGGTATAGACCAATTGGACAAGTTGCAGCTCTATGCCCTGGTTGACCGCAACTATAGCATGCGTCTGTGCCCACTCTGCACTCTGCAGCTCTATGTCTTCGCTGACTGCATCTGTAGCATGCGTCTGTGCCTGCTCTGCACTCACCTCCATGACGACGTCAGCAATTCTGACAGAAGGGTGCTCTGTAGCCCTGAACTTGGGCATCCATAGCCCTTGTGGCAACAATTTCGTCTGTTCAACGTCTTTGTTGTGCTCCTTGCTCTGGCTGATACGGTCTAGGGTGTTGCTGCTTCTCGTCAAATTCCCGGCGAGGTCTAGCAGCTATAACTCGTTCTGCCTCGCTTGCAGCTCTCACAACATCACCGAAAGTAGCAAACTTCCTATCCAAATAGGCCATCCTGATCTCGTGATGGAGGCCTTCATAAAATCTCTCTATCCCTTTTTTTCTTCAGTGGACACCAAGTCTGGTGCAAATCTCTCCAGAGCTCTAAACCTAGTCTCGTATTGTACTACCGTCATGGGTCCCTGCCTCAACGTCTAGGAATTCCCGTTCCTTTCTCTTCCTGACGTTTGGCGGGAAATACTTTCCATCAAATTCCGCCATAAATTCCTCCCATGTGATGTCCTGGGGCTGACGATGGGCGAATACAGAATTCTGGACCGAACTCCACCATATCCTGGCTTCGTCTTGGAATGCTCCTGTGATGATGCGCACTCGGTGCTCCGTGGGGCATGCCATAGTGTCAAACATTCCTATAGCTGACGATATCCACAAGAATGCCTCTTCTGTGTCCAACTTTCCAAAGAAAGGTCGTCCATCATTCTTCACGAACCTTTCGTACTGCCACAGTTCCAATCTCCTAGTATCCACTGATCTATTTGATCCTTCTCCTTGCTCATACTGAGGAATTTGTGGTCCCGTACCTGCTGGTATACCGTCAAATCTTGCAGCTCCACTTTCGCCTGCAGTCTGCCCGCTACCTACTGCTGCGGTTCCACTGATGTCCGGTCTCATCCTCGCCTGAAGTGGGGCAAATAGAGGAGCTGTCGTTGGAGTAGCCCTCTGTTGCAGCAGTGGAGGAGGAGGCGGCGGCAGAGGGTCTTTGGAAACTGCTGGCTCTCCCTGTGCCTCTTCACCTACTACTGGTCTCTTCTCCGTTCTGGCCACAGAAAGAGCTATCTGTCTAAGCTCTCTCCTGAATTCCTCTTGGTCTTGCTGCATTTGTCTCCTAAATTCTTCCTGACTTTGCTGCATTTGTATCTGAGCTTCCGCCAACCTGGAAGATCGTTGTGTCTCTCTCTGTCGACTACTTCTGGTGCGATAACTGTCACGACCAACTGTCTCGGTCCCGGCGACTATCTCGGTCCCGACGACTATCTCGGTCGCGGCGACTGTCTCGATGATGGCTCTCATCACGTGGGCTAGCTGAAACTGGCACACTGACCTCTACTGGTGGCATGGTGGTCCTAGGTTGACTAGAGGCGGTGTCACTGTGAACATGGTCGGGACTGTCCTGTCTGACCAATGGAGGCAATGGGGTCCTGATCTGCGTCTGGCGGGTCCGGTTCACCATCCTGTTTGTGTACCCTCCTCTAATCTAATCACCTTGTCACACCACTGTTAGGTAAGAAAATCTGTGAACCAAAACATAAAGACAGAAAAATACCTGTCGGTACAGCTCGGAGCAGCTTCGGCACACATGTAACCTGTAACGCATCTACCATCTTAATCAACCAAGGGTTGGCTCTGATACCATTATTGTAACACCCCATTTCGGCTCACCCGTGAACCGACTCGGAAATGTCACCGGCGACCGAACCGTTCGCTAATCTACTGGGTTCGGTTAAGCCGACCCGGATCTGCCCTCGGTGTCTCAAGATGGAGATGCAAACATGAAATGCATGGATGGGATGCGTGGGTTCTAACGTAGTCCTACATGCATGCTATGATGTGCAAGCAAAACAAAACCATGCAACAGCAAGAAATTTTAATTAAAAATTCATTAATTTTTACGGAAAAACGGACAGAATCTCCCCTAAAAGTGCAATAGGGGCCAACCTGTCCACAACAAGGGTATATAAATATTTTATCAAAATACGATAAAACATGACAATCTACCGTAGCATTCATCATTATCTCATTTGTTTTCATCTGAGCCAAGTCTGAACTCTAAGGCTTCCTACTCATTCACAATTATCCGTTCGTTTCATAATAAGCAATTCATCAAGACAAAAACATCCTAATTATCATTCACACAGCATTAACACACCATCATTATACATTACACGCGGTAGGTACATGTGTGCGAGGTTCTGTGCTGCTCCTCCGCAGTCCCGACAGCTTTCATCCCTCGCATTTCTCACCTACATATATATAGAAAAACCGTCAGTAACGAGTGTTACCGGCCCGGAAAATAACTAGTATCAAACTGGAACATGAGAGCAAACTCTCATGGAAAGCAAACCATCATATATCTTCCTCAAGAACTCTCATAAGGGCAACTATAGAGGAGCCGTCGAGCAGCTGACTCAACAGCATCCCAATCTATCTGGTACTGTGCCGCTCACGACACTTCTTTTTCAGTACTTCACGTAAAACTTTTATCCTAAGCCCTCTCCGAACCTCCGTATCTCTCCTGGCCTTGAGCACGTAGGCCGAGTACTCTCAGACAGTCGCCTTTAGTACCCTTTGAACCACAAGTCCGGACATGCGCTGTACTAAACAGTACCCGTAAACCTCCACGTCCTCCGGGTGTGAGGAACTCAAACGCGGAGTTGTCAGGATCCCTCGGGAATGGAACAGTCCGCTGGCACTAATCCAGAGCCCGCTTTGACTGTCACGACATCCGCTCATGGTACGTGCAAGTCGATTCATCTCCTCTTGTCTCACTGAAAACTCGATAAAATTATTTATAGGGCTGGGT
Source organism: Piper betle (assembly GCA_033002965.1). Taxonomy (NCBI): domain Eukaryota; kingdom Viridiplantae; phylum Streptophyta; class Magnoliopsida; order Piperales; family Piperaceae; genus Piper; species Piper betle. The sequence goes on along the minus strand of JAURVB010006272.1, from coordinate 2,148 downwards.
CGGGATTTATTATAATAGGCCCGAAGGCAACTTGAGGTGGATCTTATTTTCGAAAACAAGCTCGAGGGATCTCATCCTCGAGGGTTATTAATCCAGAAAATTGTTGGCTAAATGGCCCGAGTTAAGTGGGATCCGATAAAACGCCACTTAACTCGTCCTGCACATGGTAAATCAAATACACAATAGAGTAGCGTAAAAACAGAGAACGAGTCCTAAACGGACCTGGTAGAAGCTCCAAACGGGTCCACGCGCCTAGGCGGCGAGCTCCTACACCGTACCTACACAATCAAGCTAAAAGCTAACGCCCGCATGATGAATCACACATCCTATAGCATGCACACACAATCAACGCAATCACACATCAATCATCACACATTCATCCTAAGTCAATTCTAGTGAGTCTATTTAGGCTACGTCTGCATTAAATCATGATCATTACCTAGTTCACCCTAATTAGTTCCTTAGCTTCTCCATTTTTAACACTCACTCAATCAACCAAATTTCATAATTTTATCCTTAAATTACACATCAAACATTTATATATATCATTAAAACACACAAATTCATCTAATTATCTAGTCATAGCATGATTCCCTAATAATTACAATACTTTAAGTAATTTACGTCAAAGTAAATTATACCTCGCGTCGTCGAAAATCGGCGACGGCTAGGGTTTCCGTTTCGTGGCTCGAAACTCGAATTCGGCACCTAGCGGCGTCCGAAGTCCGATCAGATTGGACCGGGTGCGTTCGGCGGATGATCCGGCGAATTTCCCACGAATCCAATTTTCCGGCGGTTCCGGCGGTTTTTCGGCGAGTGTCGGCAGTTTTCCGGCGGATTCCGGCGGTTTTCCGGCGATGATTCTGGACGGGGCAATCAGGGGGTCTATCGGCACCAGCTCGACGAGCTTGGTCCGATGGTGGTGTCAAACAAAGTAGCCGGGGCGGCGATGGCTGTCGGCGGCGGCGTCGAAAATGGGTGGCGGCGGCGGCGTGCTCCGATCGGGGCTACGGCCGGCCTCGACGGCGGTCGGGATGATGGGGGAAACGTCGGCGACGGCGAGGGGGTGGTCGTCGGGGTCACGAGCGGCGGCGGCGCGGCCCGGACGGCGGCGAATCGACGAGGGAGGGCGTCGCGGCTTGTGGGGCGATTCCGGCGTCGTGGCGGCGAGACGGTGGCCGGGGTGGGTCGTGGCAGCACGGCGACTGCACGGCGGGGCGGGGCGGCGTTGCTCGGCGGCAGTGCGGCGTCGGCGGCGGTGGCGGCAGCACACAGCAGTGGCGGCGGCAAGGGTTTGGGGTGAGGAAGGTGTCGGGAAAGGAAGTGTAATACTCCAATGGCAGTTTCGTAATTAAGTATTGACTCGATTCCTACTCGAGTCAAAATAATAACTAGTTCGTAATAAATTCTAAAAAAATCTAGAAAAATATGGAAAAATTCCATAAAATAAAACAAACACAACAACATCCAAATGGCATGCTCTATAACTAATAACCCACCCGAATATAATCCAACGCGTCCTAACGCGTTATTCGGCCTAAAACTATTTCTACGATCAAACATATAAAAAGAAAATAATACTGCATACTTTCATATATTCTGATAACTCATATCTCACCATCTTCTCGACGTTATCATCATATATTTAGGTACACCTGACTCTCATCGCTCGTAGCTCACGGCCGGCCTCGACTCCGCAGCACGCGGTTCATGAAAGCTGACTCGACTCGGACCAACGGCTGAACCGACTGGTTCGGTAACGTAAAACCCTGACTCGAGCTCGCGTGTTTTACATTTTCCATCCATATCAACACTGGCACCAGCGTCGTCAAAGACGACATTTTTACACCCTATTTCCTCGACCGCCACCCTTTCAAGCTGTTTTCCAATGCCAGCCAGCCACCTCCAGCCATGTCCGCGATCAGCGCGTGTCGGAGAATCAACCCCCTTCTGGCCAATCAGCCACTGGACTCCTCAATCGCCACTAATACTGTGTTCCGATGTCTGAGCCATCGATCTGACTGGTGGTGAGCCTACCGTGCCGCCATTGGCATTTTCGAATAATGGGCGTCATCGGCCCGTTAGACCCATATATCCGCTTTCATGTTCCTCACTAGGAAGCATTGTTCACCTGTTTGTGTCTGCTTG
>JAURVB010006269.1:0-22160 GCA_033002965.1 Piper betle | reverse complement strand
CATGTTTATCAGCCCATGGGCAAGATGTAGATGATACCCACACAAATTTATCGATGCATCCACTTCGCCATCATGAATAAATGTTAGGTTATACATTTAATTCCAAATAAATGTAGTAGTATGAAACTTTGTCTAAGTCAGTTTTATACTTGAAAATTGATTATATTGCAAGGCCAGCGGGGGGTTTCAATGTTTTATATATCTTTCTAGATGGGGGCAATTTCTTTCCCATCGTACATAACTCTGATTGATTACCTCATGGTTAGTCCTACAAGATGTATTCTTGAAATAATACATCCACATTTAAATACTTTTTTTATTTTTCGAAGTACAGAGTTGTTAGTGCGGTGATCCGTAATACAAAGAATATTTAATCAATTTTGTTGATAAATTATATTTATTTAATCAATTGAAATGAATATCATGTCATTTATCACGTCCTTAAATTATAATATCTTTAAGCAAATGCCCAACTTCTAAACTCAATATAAAATCTGTGATTTGATTCAGGGTTTTATATTTAGAACTAGTTAGCTTGACTGTTATTTTTAGTCAAGTTTGTTTCAAAACATATGCACTAAGCCAATGCCAACCGAGTGTATGAGTCATAAAGGTTATATGTACCCAAGTATATGATAATAACGTTATGAATACAGAATAAAAAAATGAGTTACGAGAATATATAAAATATATCAATTTTTATTATATATAGTGGATTGTAGGATTAGTTTTAAGTCATTTACCAAATCAGGACGCGTTATTTATTATTTTTGGATAGGTTAATATGTATAGAACATGCTATTTAATTTTATTGCGCATATTTATTTTATTTTTTTTGTATTTTATCATAATTATTTTATATTTTTTAGAATTTATTTATTATTATTAACTTTGAGTCTGGACTGAGTAAAGTTTTATTTACAAAACTACCCCGACCACCCAACCCTTCTCCAACTTGGCTGTGTTTGTCCCTCCCCGCCCCCCGCCTTTCCACCTCTATTTGCTGCACCACCCCACCACTGGCAATCTCGTCGCATGTTGCACCAATGCCGGCCAGTGCCGCCGCCTTTCCCCCACATCCCTTCCTTCCCCCTACCTATCCTTCTCCCCATTTTTTCTCTCTCGGCCGCCTACTGCCGCCACCCTGCATACATCGCCGCCGGCCACCAACTCAGGCAACCTTTCCTAACCCCTTCCCCCACCTTTCTGACACAATCCTAGGCTTGAACGACACATGCACGATGATCCCCGAGTGACCCAAGGCTGCCGTTTGCATGTGTTGTTGCCGGCAGTTAGAGCCGCTGCCAGCAAGTTGCATGCCACCACCACCTCACCGTCGACTGGAGATCCTTACACGATCAGCTCCTACCCCGGCCAGACCCCCTCACTTCCCCTCACACGGCCTCCCCTGCCCTAACCAGGTCTCTTTTGAGCTGTAGCCACCGACTGCTCCCTCCGATGGGGTCATCTCATTCCGACCGTCTCCCCCCCCCCCACCAAGCTAACCTCCTCCTCGTCCTTCATCCCTCACAGCAGCACCACCCCACGGCATAGTTGCCGATTTGCCGTCAGTCGCCCACCGTCACCGCTAGCCAAACATAGGCTGCCCGAGCAATTCCGGCCAGGCCTCGTCACGTCCTAATCACATGTTCCAGTTCTAGTCCAGCTGAGTCCTCCCTCGGCCAAACCGCATCCATGCCCACGGCAACCGCGCCAACAACACCTTGCTTTCGGCGCTGACATTAGGTATATCTGACTGCGAATTGATTTGATTTAATTTTTGTTCATGATTGTAGATAACATAACATGATTAAATTATTATAATTGACAGTATCACACCGAATTAGAGAAAATATGAAATTAAGTATTAATTTTTACAAACAGTGTAATTTGATTGATAGTTGGTTGAGATGACTAAATATGAGTTGTTTGCATAGAAATGCTATAAGAGATAGTATTGGGAAATTTATACAAGCAATTGAAGATTGAATTGTGATATTGTGTTGTTAATCATAATTGATTAAAAATGTTATGATTAAAGTATAATTAAAACCTTAGATTTCCTTTATTAGGGTAATATGTGAATTAGGGATTAATAGGAATATTGAGTTGAATACAACATGTTACATATAGCATTGGATTATGGATGGAATCATAGATTATGTTATTATGAATTAGAATGATGAAATGATGAATTCATGATCTAGATTGATGCTACCCAGTAAGTTAATAGATTGTAATTGGAATGGATGATTTATTCGTGTTAGTATAGGTGTTATTGTTTCATTACATAAATGTATATGATTTTGTTGATGATGTGAGTAAATGATTGAACTGATTAGGATATGATTGAGATTATAATTACATGTATTCATATCATATATGCATTGTATAGCTAGAATGAGCATTAGTATTTAATTTTGATGTGTAGGTACAGAGTAGGAACTCGTCGCATGGAGGTGCGAGAACATGCTCAGAGTTTCTGCTAGGTCCATTTATGACTCGCCCCTAATTTATTATTTTATTCTATCATGATTTGTTTTGACTATTTGTAGGACAGATTAAGTGGTGTTTTATCGGATCCCAGTTAACTCAGGCCATTTAGTTGAATAGTTTTCCAGATTAATAACCTTCGAAGATGAGATCCTTCGAGCATGATTTTGAAAAATAAGATCTACCACATATTATCGTCAAACCTATTATGTAATTCCTTTCACAGGCATATATATATAATTTTATCAGAGTTTTCAGTAAGACATAAGAAGAAGGAATAAACTCACTCACATGTACCATGAGCGGGTGCACGTGCCAGTCAAAGTGAGCTTTGGATTAGTCAGAGTTATTCCATTCCTCAGGGATCCTAGACAACCTTTAGGAATTTTGTCCATTTAGTTTCAGGATTTTTGTCAAATTTATTATAATTTTTGTTGATGTACGAAATTGATTTTATGTGATTAATATAGTAGCATGTTACGGTTTTGTATATTCATCCATACATAGTGATTAATATCTTTATCTTAAGATGTCGGAAAGTAATATATGTATGAGTTGGGTTCAAATTAACTGACTTAATCTGGACTTGTGACATTTTAGTTCGGCTACGAGTATAGATCAAATTTGGCGTGTTACACTTAAAATTTAAATAGAACAAGCTACAAGTTATAATTAGGCAATTATAAATAACTTTGGTGTTTTGGCACTATTTACATTTGCATAAGTAAAGTTCAGTTTTTAATTTACAGTAATTTTGATATGCTGTTAATCGCTCACGATCATGTGATTAAATCTTCTAAAAATAACCAAATCAAAATGTAAACATAACGTTGAAATACATGAAGTCAGTAATATATACATATATATATATATATATATATATATATATATATATACATGTTAGTGGGAGGGAAGAGAAGATTACGAAAACAACTTCATCGTCACGGTTCCTCTTTATGAACACTCTGAATGCTTTTATCAATATAAGTATGAGTGTGCGCTAATAATATATTTATCATATATGATGTGATGGTAGAGGGTTAATGATAATTTAGAGATATGTATAATATGTAATAAGATTAAAGAAAACAATATGCTAAATTAAATGCCCATAGCGACCACTATGCCCAAATGATAATTTGATATGTTTAAATCTATCTTTTTAAAATAAGTTAACTTAAATTGACTATAATAAAATTTACTTTATGACGTAAAATGTGGAGTATATTTAAGGTTGTTGTGGGGTATTACCGTTGTGAGAGAAATATTTCTTACAAAAATAATCTTAAAATTATGAAGCACTAGTAAAGAAAAAGCCATCAATTCCGGCACTTTAAGTCCTACAGACTCAAAATCAAAATTCGGTTGCTAATGATCTTTATGATCGGAATTGCGACCGGAGATGTAGGTCGCAAAGAAGGGTAGATAATGACTTTTGCGTACCGGAAAGGCACCCCGTTGCAAATTTTGAAACTCGCAAAAAGTTGATGCTTTACGATTTCAAATAATGTGACCAGATTAGTGGTCGATAAGCGTTCACTAACAATGTTACAATCAAGTTATGGTTACAAATCCGATCGCAAAAATGGTTCTAAGTGCGGATTGCCAGTCGCAAACCCAGTAGTAACACAGTTTGAAATGGTCACAAATCTGTCGCAAATGAAAAAGAAATAAAAATTTATTTTATTTTAATTTGTAATTTCCTATAAAACACAATAAATTAACTAATAATGCAAAAGTTTAAATAGCACATAACCAGTCCAGGATATCATAAATTGAATTTAACATGGAAAAGAAATTATCTATAAAATACATCAGTGTGTTAAATATAATCAATAACGCATGTTAAATACAAAATCAACTAGATGGATCCATAGAGAAGAACTGGTCGATTAGGTCTCGATGTAGATGACTCATGAGAGCCATGAGCATCTTACCTATGAGAAACATCTCACGAAACATGATCTCATCCCGTCTATCAGCTTCCCTTGTCCACCTACTCTCTCTCATGCTGCTCCTCTCATCAAGTGACTCGACAAGCCAACGATCCCTATCCTCAGCCTCCTCCTCATCCGCCACTCTCCCTCTCCTTAGCCTCCTGATGTAATCTCATCACCTTCGTCTGTTTGTCTTGCTTGCAAGTGCTCTAGCTCCTTAATATTGCAAAATAGATACTCATTAGTGTGAGGCTTTGCCGAGTGGACCAGAACCAGAGTCGATCATCATCATATGGGATAGAAGTAAGCCATGAGAATCTCTTGAGTGCTTGTATAAGGAAGCTAACAAACTAGAGTGAGAGCAAACCCAATCTATAATATTAAAACCCAATCAATAATATTGACCCTTGTTTGAATCTCCTATTACAAAGTGGTAGGCCTCAAGGTCTATGAGAGTGACCGGAAGAATGATCGGTACCGTACGTGATTCAATGTGCCCTTGGTACCTTGCCTGCATGATTATAAAAATTTTCTTGACTTGTTCCCCCAACATGACGAGTTAAATCACTACCCTTCTTCATCAGTCTATTCTTCTTGGTCTTCTTAGATGATTGGTTGAATTTATTAGTAGCCCAATGATCATGAATGAGCATCTCCTATATGGGCGGCTAAATCTAATTAGTGCATCTTTCTTCCATAGAGTGTGAGAATTTGCAGGTCACCTGTGTTAATAACTCCAATGCACTATTCCTCAACCATTTTATCATACACTTATTTAATTTTGATACAACCTCAAAAATGTAGTTTTCACTCATGGTTCGTTGATGACCATTTTTTTACTAGTCGAGAAATGCCTATAAAATATATATATTTTATGACAATATAATTCGTGGACTATAAATAGTGTAGATATATTTATATTTGATACATTACCTCATAATTTTCAGAATTATATTGTGGACACTATATTTTGCCGTGATAGTATAGCCCACGCCAACCTTAAATCCTTAAATATATTCTACAACTTATCATGGGAAAAATGTAAGTATTTTGTGGTGATTAAAGATTATTAACACACCCTATTAATATATTAGATCTAATTACCTAGTCATTAATATATTAAATTTTATTTTGATTGTGGAATAATTCTTTAATTCTTTGGGGAACCTTATAATACCATAAAATTATTTCCTTGTTATTGCTAAACAACTTTAAGGTGAACAATAAAATCAATATAGTTTTTTCAAAAGCGAATTCAATATAGTTAATATAATGTTTGCATGGAAACTTAAATTAGCAGCAGGACCTACATGAAAAATTGGATGCAAGTATGGATCTAAATAGCATGCATAATTTTGTTTAGGTGATACATCCATGCCTGGGTAAATGTGAAGTTTTATTGGCTTTGTATAGAAGGTTATTAAGTATAAGTTTCTTCATGACCCAAATATATTGCCATACACATAATTTGCATTGGGAAAATATAAAGGTGTACCTCCATGAGCTGCACAACCAAATCCCCAATTTATCTAATTATTTTATATTAAGTATATTTAGATAATTAATATTGGCTGGTGAAAATATCTTATTTAAAATAAATTCTTTTAGAATGTAAGTATACAACCACAATAAGTTTAATAGTTTAAAATAATTAATCGTCGTGCCCTATAAGGAATAAATAAAATGTATTCTTATTTATATTTTAAGTTAAACTTATAACCTTATTTTAATGTCTAAAATGATGTTATAAATAATCAACTAATAGTATACATTACTTATATAATAAATTATTATTATTTTTATATATTTTTATTAAACATTCACCATTTCTTTTTTTTCAAAAATACATATTATTTTTAACTATCTCTCTACAATATTTACTGTATATATTAATACGATATACGTACGGAAAGTCTAATATGAACCGGATGTTGAGAGGTTGAATATATGTATTTATGAACGGATATAGGGAATCAATTGTTGATATAAAAAGATTAAAAATATATATACTGATATTCATCTACCCTAATAGCCTTGAGTCTTCTCCCTTTCCATCAAAAGAATGTCTCTAATTTAGCTAATTAAGTTTTAAAAGTAATTTACATCAGTAACATACAAGCATTTTTTTAATATTTTGAGCTTTTAGTTGTTTTTTGACCCTTTTTTAAAGAAAAGATACTATTGCTTGATTACTTTGATATACGCCATTTGATGATTGATAACACTTGAATAATTGATTTAAAATTGGCTTAGTATAAAAAGACAGTGGTTTTACATAGCAAAAAGTGATGATTATTTTGTTTCATAAGTTGGGCTTTTTTGTTTTGCTCTAGGAAAAAATATATGTTGTTTTTTTGTTCTTTTTTATTTTCTGAAAGCAATATGCTGGTTAAAGTAAAGCTCCAAATTTGGGTGATTTTCTCTATTATATACATATATAGTGTGTGTGTGAAGAAAGAAAGAATTGAGCGCACTCTTCCCTGTAAACACCGTACTCCCATCATTCTACAAGACTCACAGATGCCTTGTGGTGAGCTCGCATCAATCAATAGGAGCAGGAGCCCTTAGACGTGCGCCGCAGCGCATATAGAAATTTCCATCCCCTCCCGCCAAGTTGTCTCCATAGCTTTGCACTAGTAGCAGGGATCAGGCAAATATGGGCAATGGCTAACTCAAGCGGCAAGTTTTCTGTCGCTTCTTGCATACTCCTCTTCCATAGCTTTTGTGCAGCAGTCCACTGCTCCACCATCTTCCAAGAACCCTACTCTCTTCATCTGCAAAGGTTCTAATCGTAATAGGGATCCAAGCCAGGAGTGTCCCCGCATGTTATCAATCAATTTAGCTAAGCCTTCTGATTTTTAAACAACTCAGACATCATGTTTATGCTGGCTTCTAATTGTTAGAATTTATCTTGCTTGTTTTTTTAACGTTTCATCAATCGACAGCCAGATCTCGTCTTTGGTTTTGGTTGCTGTGGTTTGAAGATTCTGATTTGAAATGTTAGAGGAATGATTTGGATAAGAAGAAGTCAAGAGGGCTAATTGTGTTGAAAATAGCTTGAACTTCTCTTTGCAAGGCTTTGATGGTATTGGATTTTGGGGATTTGTCTCCCAGAAGATATATAATAGAATTTATTCTATATGCTTGTTGAATTGAACCAAAAATGACTGGTTTCATTACTCATCTTAAACAGGTCAGATCAATTATACAAGGCAAATACTAGAGGCAGTGGGTGTTGGTTATGTAATATGAGCGCGGTACGTAAAAGAATCTCGAAAACATGGGAACCGGGTGATAATACAAAGGGGCTTTACCTTTGTATTTGAAGGAAGACATTGAGAATTGATGAAATGCAGTATCTTCCTCCCAGCTCTACTTCTATGATTCTTCGAATCCATCTTCCTCATCTTCACCGTTGTTAATTCTTCTTCATTTCTCCTTATTCTTTCTTCTTTGGTCCACTCAGATCATCTTAAGAGAGCTTGCTGGAAGATATAGATTAGCGCAGTTGAGAGAGGTGGGATTTTCTGTGATCTATCGGAAACAATGTTGGCCATTAATTACACTGATTTCTTGTTGTATTTCCGCGCAAGTAATTTACTTCAATTTGTTGGGCTATGGTGTAGTTTCTAGTTGGGTTCATATTGGTTCTGGTTATGTAATTGAGTTCAGGTCTTATGTTTGGGGAAAAATGTGTGTACGCTTCATATTTAGGTTCTCATTCTAAAGCAGGTCAAATACACAAACATATCCTGGTTGGTGTATTCATTCAATTGTAAGTTTGATCTTTCTTTTGATTGTTAAATTTCATTGTTTTATTTATTTGATTGTTTACTTTGTAGTGAAGTCTAAATATTCATCTAGAATAAGCACAGAAGCACTCCTATCTAGCTTTAAGAGACTGTTCCATTTGTAATTTTTCCAACATTGCATTTAAATTATTATAGCAAAATCTGTCCGTGTTTCATGTACATTCTAAATGTCCTTGAGAAGGATGTTATTCGATTTGCAAGCTTTATTATAGACTCGTTTCAGAACACCGCTACTTCTGTTTTCGAACGCACATATTCACAATTGAAATTTTGGGCTTCTAAAGTTACAATCAAACTCATGGGCCGAATTCACATTACATTAAGAGGCCTGATTAATTAAGTTCATATAAGCCCATTAATCGTCTTATTGCTTATTTCCACTGCCCCTCTCGATAATGGAATTTTCTCTTCCAAAGCAACTAATTACATTCATCGAAGACTACCTAATGTAAAAGAGATCGGCTCAACAGCAACATGATAAATTTTTTAGTTTAGCTGTCTCAAATTCGCATACCGTGCACAACAAATTCATGTTAAATGCAGAACACGGGAGTACACTAGTTATATAACAGCTTGAAACTAATGAAAGCCTAAAAGACAGGCCGAAAAAATGGATCCAAGAATCTCGGACTTTGGGCATGCAGAAGACTTCGTTTTGGAATTAACTCGTTAATTTCTCCTTCTTCCATCATGTATTCACTCCCATTCAACGTATAGCACATCTATCTACATCGTTGGAAGGAAGGCATGATAGTTCGCATGATGATCAGAAGGATTGCTTGGTCTGTCTCTTGCTAATGCAAGTCTGTAATCGGGACCAAACTCCATTAGCAGAGAGCCCACTAAATTTTCCAACAGGGGAAGACAAAGCAAACGGGGGATTTAGAAAAATGAGTGCATCTACTACAGAAAACTTGGAGCTAAACGCCCACACGTAGTGACATCCTCGAGTCGACCCGGACTGTTGCTTTCACGTGGGCAACGAGGGCACCCAACTCCGACCCCATCATCTCCCCAAGTCATAACATAACATGTGGGGAGGACTCGTCCCCTGACTTGCACCCAAAATTGTTTCAGAGCCTTCCAATCGGACCGGTGTTGCAATGGTCCCACAGTAGCCACCTGTGATCACCTGACTGGCCTGGTCCTACCTGAACTCGTGAACCGGCCCGATCGGCACGTATCTTGAAGACTATGCGGAGTAGTGAGTCTTTTTTGGCAACACCTGATTAATTCGCGCACACAAGTCAACAGCATACTCAAATGTGAGCAACTTTAATAGTTTAATGTTATGTTGCCGTGTAAAGAAAACTTAAACCTATGCTGGTCGGAAAAATCTTAAATACATGTTATTTTTAAGAAAATAGAAAATTTAAATATAAACGATACTGATAAATTAAAAAATGGCAATTGTAATAATTGAACTAGTTTTCATATATACATGTGCATGAAAAGTGATATATTAACAGTTATATATAAAGTAAAAAAAATTAATACATAATATTGTAGACTTCATTATCAATGGTCGTATTTCATAATGCATTTTATTTTTACCAAAAAACCCTAAACAATTTGTAGAGCAACAATCAATAAATAAATGCGTAAAGAACTTAATTAGAATATTTAATTTTTTAATTGATATATATATATATATATATATTAAATTTAGTTAATATAATACTTTGTTGAATCAGCTGAATTTGACATGCACTATCTGATTATATTTTATATCGTCACTTTTTTCTTTTTTTTTTTTTTGAGAATGGTTTATCTATCGACTCACTTTGGTGGCGCACCTAAATCTCGGTCTCCCCATGGAATCGAAACAATGGCTTCCCATCATGACTGACTTGTTGACCGACTCAGCGATCCACGAAAGACTCGGAAGTACAAATGGACGGTTCCGATTGACTCTTTTCCGTTTCCGGTCTGATCGGGAAATTTGGGGAACCGGGTCCCGCTTGGAATTGTTAGGGTCTGCCATGAAAACGTCATCTTGACGTACACCACTGCTTCCCGATTTGAAGCTTCTATATATATGGTTCCATCTTCTTATTTTGGCCGAGAAACCCAGTTCTAAGCTTGAGGGAGTGTAGCTAGCTCATCAATGGAGGCTAGTGACTTGAGTACCATTGTTACTAACACTGGCTCTCCATATAATTCTGCTTCTTGCCCTTCCAATTCTATGTCACCCCTTCTTCTCCGCCTGTTGTCGTCAGCCCCTGCGCCGCCTGCAAGATCCTTCGCCGGCGGTGCGTTGAGAAGTGCGTGCTCGCGCCTTACTTCCCGCACCTCCGAGCCGCTCAAGTTCACCACGGCGCATCGGGTGTTCGGTGCTAGCAACATCATCAAGTTCTTACAAGTAATGAATAAGATAGATACATGTAATTATCGTTTCGTTCTCATGACATGTAAATTTTAGATGATTAACAGGATCTTCTTTTATTTTATATAGGAGCTTCCCGAGAGCCAAAGGGCGGATGCGGTGAGCAGCATGGTGTACGAGGGCGAATGCCCGGATTCGAGATCCGGTGTATGGCTGCGCCGGAGCAATATGGCAGCTTCAGAAGCATGGTGAGCCAGTTGCAGGCGCAGCTGGCCAAGACCCAGGCGGACCTGGTAAGCATGAAGAGCCAGCAAGAGAGCCTTATCGCCATCATTTGCTCCCTTGCCCCCTCCTGATTCGACCTCTTCTTCGCCCGATCATGATCTCTCGGACAACTCCTACCTCTTCCCTGCCAATCACAACCTTATTTCCAATGCCGCAGCCGTCTCCGCCACCGGCGTCTATGCCGACGACTCGGCAACGTGGAATATCTCTCATGGGCATGATCGTATTAATGTGATATGGTGAAGATGAATATGTCGACCTCCTTACTTTAGAAATAAAACTAATTGTTCTGTACTTGTTCTTTATTTTTGCTTCCCTTCAATGGGTAGCTGTTTCAGACATTATGAAATAATCAGTCGACATATATAAACTTATAGAGATATATAAGATATTCAATCTTCCGAAGGAGGATAACAGTTGAAAAACAGTACCCATTTCCAGGTTCTTTACTTTTACCAATCTAATTAACATCTACGTTTTGGTATTAATTAATAATCCCAACGCCGACGACTCATATTTCAATTGCCTGGAAACTATAGTTTTCGTTCAAAGCCTTGGTGTCAATCATGAAAGGTGGTCGAAGTACTGACATGATTCGGAACAGAACTGTACTAACTTCGGATATTGTAAGTGAAGAAACACGAATCATTGCGAGAGTTTGTATGGTTGACAATGTGAACTTGGTTTGTTGAGAAAGTGCCCAGTATAGTGGAGAAGTCGATCCCAAGTCAATCGTTGAATTTTGCAAATTCTCCTATGCAAACATTTCCCCTAAATTTCTTATAACGTCATGTGTGGTCATTTAATATGTCACAACAAACATTGGTCGTCGTAAAGATCATCTACTAAAGTTCTGATATGAAAGCCTTTTCCATATTCATGTTCTTCCACGCTGGTTAATTTATTGCACATTTGAACAAACTTCCACTCTTTCTTTTTTCTTTGTTCTTTTTTCAATAAAAACATTGGATACCTCTCTACCCACATATATAATTCAATAATTCACAAACTCATTAGGACATATATAATTGGCATCTTAGGATGAGATATGGATCTTCTCTTAACATTTTTTCCTACGAGACCTGTTTTTCTTTATTTTTTATTTTTTAATTTTTAAATACGTAAGTTGGTTCTTGTTTTGTATGTACTGGTTTAAGAACGAGAACTGCATCTAGTGATTCCAGGCTAGCTTAGTCAATTTCATTTCTTGCCAAACATGTGGCCCTGCAATTTCAGAGCTTCCGCAGCGTTTTGTTTGTCTGTTTTATAAATTATGGCGGATAAATAATGAAGGTGGTTAGCAACGCGGAAATTGGGTTTTCATAAATAACGAATTTTGTGGATCGTAACTTGGAATTATTATAAAGTTCGTCAATTTATCCCAAGAGGCAAGATCTTAATTTGCCATCCAACTTGATAGTCACATAGCCAAAAAAATCACTTCATAATCACATAGGCAAACAAGAGTGACACGCTACTCACTCTTAAGGTTAGAGAAATCCTACACAGTTAATAGAGCGAGCTATGCAAGGAAAGCCAGAAACATGCATTGGGCGTTAGTTTGTATTGGGTAGGTCAGATGTGAAGCAGGCTGCTTTATAACTGTCCGAACAGCTTCCTAGTATATTACCTAGATAGCCTTAGCAGATATCTACCTTAGCTTGTATTTTCCAAAGGGTTAAATTACATGGTAGCTATAATTAAGAAGCTATCTATAATATGTATAGAATGTACGAGACCATGACATATTTATAAATATATACCCATACGTAAAGTATATATAGGCCATGCATTCATCCATACGCTATATACGTACAGACCATGTATACTAGTTTATTATTAAACATCATTATTATTGAATTAAGAAGAGTTCGACTGATTCTATTTAAGATGACGTCGTCTTTGGTGTAAACAGGTCTCCATTAATCTAGAATTTCTGCTGCTGATGGTTTCTTCTTGGAAATAATGTCGTTCACACCAGCGATTACGGAGGGCAAGCTCAAGACTTGCAATACACATATACACCAGGTCATTCCATCTATATATCGATCACTTTCCATATTTAAGTCTCGATATCGTTCTCCTTACGGGGTAGTAATTTACTAGAACCCTGGTCTTGCTGGCTTGTTAGTCGACCTGCATGTTTTTCTTTGTAATGACTAGTGTTGATCTTAACCTGCGATGTTATGTTTCACATGATAAGTAAACAAATATACGAAGACTTGAAATTATCACAATATTACCAACATTTTCCAAGCTTGTTGAAGGGGTAAGCGTCTATACGTGCACGTTTCGATTTACCCCCTTGATTAAGAATAGCATCTTAAACTAGTTCTGGAAGGGGAACCACCGCAACTTTGATTATGATCATGGCCGACGTCCCAAATCCCGATTAATTTGTTAAGAGATGGTGCGCAGATGTTGGTATAAAGTCTGCGTGTTTTTCCCTAGCTAGTTATACAGAACACAGCTCAAAATTCAGACGAATTGGCGTGTCATAGGAATGGATTTCTCTTAACCGAATCGGAGTTATTTATGTTAATTTTTTAAAAAATCATTATATAAATTAATTTATTTTATGCTTTTAATCCTTGAAATAGATAAATATATAATGTAAATTATTTTAAAAATATTGATTTAACTAATATATAAGAAAGATAATATATTCGGATAACTTTAATGACTTAGACTAGAAGAGAATGGTAAAATCAGTTACAACATAGTCATCTATGATGTTTGACTCAATCGACTATGGAGTGGAGAGTCGACTCTGGTAGTTTTTGGAGTAAAAAGAATTTTACAACAATAATATATAGGATCCTTAATTAGTGAATCAGCAAATTGCTTACTCTTGTTTAGTATTTTATTATCCTAACATCAATCATTAAATAATTTTACCCTCTATTAAACAAGAGCAAAAAATTATTTACTCGAAACTATTCACTAATTTCTACAACTCACTTTTTGACTCTTAAATGATGTATAACAAATCTATTGTATAATTAACACCTATAGTTAGCATATTTACTCTTTATTATTCTCATGAAAAGTAGGAGATTGAGATTTGACCAATGAAAATATAACAAAATTAAAAAATAAATCAAATTATTATAATATGTACTCTTATTCAATTAGAGTCAACTATCTTTAAAAATTGGAATTTATCTCTAAGATATGATATGATTATAATCTACCTCACTATTGAATGAGTGTTTATTTCTAAAATTAGAATCCATCTCTAAAATAGTTTGCGCTAAAGCGACATCATATCTAGTATATATGAGTTGCACACCACCAGACCCGATGAACTCTTTGAATACATACAATTACTAGTATATATGAGTTGCAGGCCACCAGACCCAATGAACTATATGAACACAAACAATTACTAACACCAAATTATATTTCATCCTTAACTCATGTCAAACCTTATATTATACTTACCTAAGAGCTGATTTAATAATTCATCCATGATATATAGCTTAGTCTTTATTGGTCACATAAAGAACCCAAAGGGGCTCAGATTACAAGAGAGTGTTAATGGATGTTGATGTGTGCTACTGCATATGTTTTATTCTCTATTAAACTAAGTCATAATGAATTTAGTTCCTGCAAATTAAGAAATTAGCGCTATAGTATATATGATGTTATTCGGGCATATTGATTAACATTTGATCAAGATTAATTGGTTAGCACATTTGATAGTTACCATATTGTTGAGATTGAGATTAATTAAAGAATTAAAATTAATGGGATCATATTTACGTACGTAGGTGTCGGCAAAAACAAAAGCTTCGTTCAAAAAATGATGCAGCTTTTCCAATGCTTTCTTACTCAAGATCATACAAGGAGAGAAAAGGCTTCCTCATCTCACCCATGTCTCACCTATCAAAGCTTGAAGCACATGACAAAGCAGCTTTTCTCTATATGCACTTGAACTGGAGCCGTGTTTGACTAATAAATAGACTTTCCCGTTACAAGCCGTCTACAACCACATAACACGACTCCTTAGTAAGCCACATTGATAAACCAAAGTCAATCCCTAATCATCGTTTGTTAGTGTTTTTTCTTAATGGGACAAATTCCGTTCCTTCTCTTTTCTATAGTTATATTACAGGGTAAACAGCTTGGCTGCCCTATTTCTATAAACGACGTCAAAACAAATAATAAGAATTATAATATATGGTTCTTATTAATTAGTTGGGCATTAAGGATATTCATAAACTGCAGTTGGGAAGTGTTTTAAGGATAAATAACCTCTGTCAATGAAATTAAAATCTGGGTCATACACTCTATGAACCCGAATTGCAGATTATGAGAAGTGGGCTGATTATATTAAGGATTTGGTGGCAACTACTCG
Source organism: Piper betle (assembly GCA_033002965.1). Lineage (NCBI taxonomy): Eukaryota > Viridiplantae > Streptophyta > Magnoliopsida > Piperales > Piperaceae > Piper > Piper betle. Next base: position 6,947 of record JAURVB010006269.1, on the reverse strand, counting down.
GTTCAAGTGGAGATGGTGGGCTAGAAATTATTTTTTCTACCAACATCTCTACCTAATAAAATTCGAAAGCCTGCAGTCTACCTTTACCAATTAATTGAGTATATAAAACTTGAGACTGCTTGCCCGAAGAATATGTCCAACTTGACTACGTACATTACCCTTTGAGCTAGCCCAAGAGATAAGAATATGATCTTTAAAAGTTTTGATATTATATATATATATATATATTACTGCCAAATTTTTTTGTCCAAGTCGTCACTGAGTGGGCGTAATTACATGCAAAGCGACAAGGATTTTGGTAGGAAAAATATTAGTTTTCTGGATGAAAACAGACTAACAGAGTTCTCGGACTTTGGTAAGATAATATTAATTAACGTAAACAGGATCGATATGTTTGTAATATTGTCGCGTCTCTATATATTCCATGGCCATTAGCGAATTGGTTTATAGGTTTGGTTATGGCAAATCAAGCTTGATCAATATGAGTAACCATCGGTAATTAAGACCAGTTTGAAATTGACCAGTAAAAATTATAATAAGTTTTCTTGAGTAAGAAAAATCATCTATCGTTCTTGATAGGGATATCTGTCAAATTATGCAGGTTTCGGTATGTTGATTTCACCAGTATCTTGCAAAAATATTGAATAATGTGCGTAAGTTTTTTGTTAATTAATAGATATATCATTAGTTAATTTACTAGTTCCTATCATCTAATCTAGCTGATCAATTACCCAACTCTGATAATTCTCCTCATCATCTGCTTACAATATGCATACAGATCAAGCACTTAGTTTTGAAGTCAAATAAATTTAGCAGTTTCATCTAATTAACATGAATAGTTTGTTGGAAAGGTTGTTTTTGGCACTATTTGTCATCCAAAAGGAACTTCTCAGACAATATGCTGTTGTTTTTTTAGTAACAAGCCTCCTCCGTAACTCGTGGAGTTAATCACTATGAGATTTTTTATCACATAACGTTGTTATCATAACCATAACATCATTAGGATCAATTGATGTGATTGACACCAAACATGATGTAAACGAACCTGTGTATCATAACCATAAACATGATGTAAACATGATGTGTGAGTGAAGTTTAACTTCTAGCTTTATAACCTACATACAGTAAACGCAGAAAATTATAGAATTAAAAAGATGGTATCTCTGATGGTTTGGCGGCTTCACAGGGAGCGTTAGGCCTCCAGTTTCAAATCACCTTCCTTGCACAGGCGGTCTAATTTTTATTTTTAATAATTCATCCTAAAATGTCTCTATTTTTAAATTATTATTTAAATGAGTTTTTATTCTTTTCTATGGGTTTTAGAGTGCATGTCTTTAAAATAATTCCTTCTATTATATATACTTTATTTTTCAACAAAGCCATATTTATACATTTTTTTGTACAAATGAGAGAAAATATTAAATAAAAAGTTGTATAATTAAGAAACAATAAGTCACAAATAACTTAATATTAAACTTTTGAAAATGTTGAATAATAATTTGTTAGGATGAGATGATAGAGGCTAAGAAAAGGACTTTTCTAGTTGAAATTTTTCTTAATTTAGTTTAATAAATGCACTATTGAAAATTTTAAAATGGTAAATATTTCATATATATGACTAAATTTGACATAATATATTAAATCCGGTTAAACCCAATTGAACCACTTAGACTGCGTACCACCATAAAATCTGGTATGGTCACTAGTACATTATTTAAAACTATGTATGAACTCGACCCGAACTTGATTCAGCAAACCCAGACCTAAACCGATCTCTAACCAATAATAAATATATTACATATATTTATATAAAAATACACAAAAATTTAAATATTTTATAATAACAATAACAATAATAATATAACACATTTTAAAATGGTAAATATTTCATATATATTACTAAACTTGACAAAATATATTTAATCCAGTTAAACCCAGTTGGACCCGATTGGACCACTTATACCGCGTACCACCATAAAATTTGGTATGGTCATTAGTACATTATTTAAAACTATGTATAAACCCAACCCGAACCTGATTTAGCAAACCCAGACCTAAATCGATCTCGAACCAATAATAAATATATTACATTTATTTATATAAAAATCACAAAAATTAAATATTTTATAAAAACAACAACAATAATAGTATAACACATTTTAGAAGATATGTTATATATGTACAATATAATATGAATAAAAGATAACATTTAAAACAAAAATTAAATATCTTGGGGTTCAAATCTTTATAGGGTCGGGTTCTTTGATACATAAACCTGGACTTGGTATAAAGCGGGTATTAATAAAACTCAAATTCGTAAACTCATATCTAATATAGCTGAACCCAAACTCGATATTTTCGTGTTGGTCGACCTTGTTTATCTAGACCGGTCAGCCTGTAAAGTTTCTACTATCACCCAGTAAAATTTTATTAATGCTTCCCATTTGTCGTAGCTCTGGTCGAGAAATTGGGATTTGTTAAATATATATGTGGTAATATATTATTAACTAGTGAACATACATAGTGGGATAGTGTGGCAACACCAAAATGTTAACAGGTCAATTATTTTATTATTGTTAGCCACACGCACAAGTACAAAAACATAAAACTTATAAAGCAATGCCTAGCAAAATTTGGAGATTAGGCATGGATATTATTATAATGGAGTAATTAAGCAAGCTATAAAAGCCGTTTCATTGGCTTATATCTGCTCAAACTAGTAGCTCGATCGAGTTATCTTGGAGCTCGAATAAACATTCGGTTTGAAATTAGTCATTCGATGAATTCTGAGTAGAACTTGAAAGATGATTCATGCAAATACACAATTTAAGCCTCGAGTTTGATAAATTTTAACTCGACAAAGTGTTGGATTCAATATTAATTCATCAACTTAATATCTAATATTTGTGCATTTGTGTTGATAATTTGTATAATACACATTTAATTATGCCGACCCTAAGTACCTAGCTAGTAATTAATTTTCAAAATAAAACCAGTTTTGGTCACAATGAGAAAAAATTAAAAGAAATGAGCCCGAGTTTGGTGGTGGAGCCAAGCCAAGCATCTCAGCTAGCTAGGCTCATAATCTAATTAAATCAATAACGAAGCAAACATAACCACTTAATTAATTAAGTTCTCAAACCATTCAAAATTTGATTAGAAAAATCAATGTAACCTCTTTATTAAATTAATTAGTTAAAGATAACTGGTCTAGAAGAAAGCCAAACATGAACAAAGTCAGAGTGATGTAGTTAGATTCTCATTAGACCGATTACAACCGCAATTAATTGAGCTTATATAGACATCAAGGTATGAACTGGTGAACCGAGTTGGAGCTGATCATTTCAACGGAAGCAAAGAAAATGCATGTAATTCTTTTTATCTTTGCCGCCATGAAGGAGGTAAATATTATTTTCATGGAAAAGTTGCTCATAAGTTGGTCACAAAAGACAGAAAATTATGCAAGGAAAGAAACTGAAGGTCAGTACGTGTTATCGTCATTGAACAGGTTTATGTATTTTCTATCCTTTCTACATTGAAATGAAGCAATCAATTTCATGCATAAGGTCTTTTATTTTCTCTCCATACCTAATCTTTTACTGTCTTTTGCAACGTTCATGCACGTCCAGCCTAATTTATTCTATGGCCTAGATACAAGATGTTGATCTCCATATATAGAGACAAAAGCTTGTGGCTAGATAATATGATTCTCAAATTTCTATTTAGTTTTCAAATGCAGCACTGAGTTCCATTGACATGGGTATTTTATTTACGCTTCATTTTCCATATACAACTTGTCTACAAAGAAATAATACCAGAGAATAAATCGTCATCTAGCCGCCAATATATAAAAAGACTGCGGACATTTGTGATTCTTCCCTCTGAGTCTTACTTTCCAGAATACCATCCCAAAGAAATATGTTTACATTAATTATAGGCGGTTGATAATTTCCTTCTAAGTCCATATATTTAAGTGAAGGAAGGAAATTAATTAATATGTTCTCATTTCTACTATATAGTGACAATGTGACATGAAGACTTCATGCATATATTCTCAATTTCTTTAAGATTCTAATGTCATCACCTTGGTTTCGGGCATTGAATAACTGTCTTTCAATGCTCCAATGCAACCTTACCTAGAAGTATTTAATGGTCATTTATATAAAACATTCACCATTTCTATTTGTCCAAGGTCTGAATACCAAGATATCATAGTTAGCCGATAAATTAAATTCAGGAAAGGAGCATACCAACAACTCAAGTGGGAAAAGAAGGCAAAGGTTTGAAGAAAGTGAGACCTGGATATCATGTCAACATTTTTTAAACCATCTGTGTTCATCTAAAAGCTGAAACCCGTCAACTTTATGATCTTTGCGCGTTGCTTAAATGCTTTATCTCTTGCCTTTATGGCGAAACTGGTTATCTTTCTGTTCATCCTTTTCAAATGGGTCCTTTGGTTTCTGCGGCTCTCGTTCCACTTGAGCATTTTCCCATCTGCCCACTTCCTATTCTCACTTGCTAGTGTCATTTAAACTGCTTTATATAATGCAGCAGATCAGTAGCTAGGATTATATAGAGAAAATCGCTTGCTCTTGGTCTCTAGTTCATAACATGCAGTTATATATATATAGTATTGAGAGGATAAGATGTCTGGTTAAGTAGTCAAACAAAATTCATGTTTTTCCTTCCTAACGGCGCCTAAACTAGTTAGAGGTTGTAAGCTGTTGAGATTAGAGAAGAAAAATAAGTGTTTGACGACGGGTAGCTGGCAACAAAATCTAGGGTTTGAGACAGTGAGCAGCCAGTTCAACACGGTCTGATCTGTGTCCCCTTCGCTGATTTCATAGCGAGAATCTCTTTGGTTGTGATGCAACTATGGCATATATAAGATTGTCACATATATATGGATGACAAGAAACATTGGATCCCTTCCCTAGCCCTACAGAAAAAGAATGATCCAGTTGTATTTATTGGAACAAGATATGAACATATTACATACCGTAACCCTAGGGAGTATATGATTATTATTTTTGAACATTGGGAGATACTTCAATTAGTAGACCCTATATCTGAGTGAAATAAAATGTTAAAAATTAGTGTGTCATTGCTGCAAAGAGCTTCACTCTGCTCTGGAGCCTGATTTTATTTTGTCATCTCGTATTTCGCACAAAATAATAGACGTATTGGGAGGTTAAAAAGCTTGTATATTTTGTAACAATTTATGGTAAAAATGTTCGTTTGACTTTGAGAGGAGTGGGCATTGCCGAACAAATACTATATTATTTTTTGGTATATTCCATTTTATTTTATTTTATTATTTTTTGAAAAATAAATCCCTAATTTCATAGCCAAATTCTCCACGTGGCAGCTGTCGTACACTAAGTTGAGTAGCGTCTTGAATTGGAGTTTAGATTGGTTGGCCGGAATAGACTGCACAACTACTTTCTACCTTAAACCAATGTCTAGGCCCAGCCCAGGGTCTGACTTTGGGATGCTTTTCTTCCAGCACTGCCACCTTTTATAGTCACAATCATATCTTAATTTTTTTAAAAAATGAAAAAACATAGCTTAATTGATTCATGCACAAGCACTATCAACAGAACAACATCATTGCACAAAAAATGGGGGAAAACAAAACAGAACAAATGGTCATCAACCAACTCTTTGACAAGTGAGCCTTTCCAACTAGACGGGGCACATCTAAAAGCTCATACTATTAGTTTGCTAGTAACTGAAGCCCATAAATTAGTCAGTGTACAAGCCCATTCCAAAGGTAAAATGAATATGGCTTCTGTTCAGACATTGTCTCATGGGCCATGGCCACTATTTCCTCCATCAAATTTGGCTTGGATTGATCATTTCTGCTGATAATAATATGAGGTATTCATATGCCCTCCTTGAATCCACTTTCTTCCTCATATGTGCTTCCCAATGGGCCTTCAACGTTGCATTTTTATACTTTTTCGATTTGCGAATGCTTACCTCTCTCATACCCTGCCTATTGATTTTTTTTGGTGGGGTTTTTTTGTATGGTTTTTTTTGTGGGTATGAAGACTTCAATAACAACTTATTTTAACATTTTGTACAACCATTCAATACCTTGAGCATCTAATCTTGCTATGAGGCCAATGTTGACATAGTTGTTTCATTTAATGAGAACCAGCTAAAGAACTCTTTAACAAAATTATAATAACATTAGCTTCTTTTTCATCTTCATGGTTGATTGTGTCAACCAAGTTCCAAACCTCTATCAACGAACCTTTCAGAATAGAAAGAGATTTGGAAGTGCAGATTTTACATGAAAAATGGAAGTGTTTTCAGAACATCCGTAATTTTCTTCCTAGCAAATCCTCCCCATGTCGTCCATTTATGATGTCATCATCTTCTCTCTAGATCTCCCCGCCAGCTTTACACCATTGCCACTAGTTTCGGAGAGCGCAGCTGTTGCAGCTTCAACAGCTTTCTTCCATCTCAGTGAAATAAAATGTTGCCTAAGCTCCCTGAATTCTAAGTTGAGTTGCAAACATCGGCCGATTTTATTTGAAATCAGCCCGATTTAAATCAGATCGAGTGGGTTTCCAATTCAAAAAATCATGCAAATCGGTCTTCATGCGAATGGGCCGATTCGAGCCGATTCCGAACGGCAGTGATAGACGGGGTAGGGAAGGACGGGGAGGCGACGACCAATGACGAATGGGCGACCGGGGGCTGGGGGGGGCAGTGGGGAGAGGATTTGGAGGGGGGAAAGGGGTGGCGGTGCGAGGCTGGGCGGGGGCGTAGGGGGGGGGGGGGCGCCGGGCACGGAGGATGACCGGGCTGGCGTGGAAGAGGTTGGCGGTGCGGGGCGGGGTGTGCGGGGGGGGGGGGGGGACGGGGACGGGGCGGAATTGGCAAGGGGAGGCGGGGCGGGGCAGCAGCAGGTATGGGAGAGAAATAGTCATGGCATT
>JAURVB010006267.1:0-12591 GCA_033002965.1 Piper betle | reverse complement strand
GTGTATTGCTCGTGCGCATGGTCGGCCTCGGCCCCGCACACGTGTTCTAAAAGCTGAACCGACTCAAACTACGGTCAAACCGACCGGTTAACAATTATAAAACCCTGACTCGAGTCACGGGTTTTACAAGATCCCCTATTCACGTCACATTTTTGGGAAGTTTTCCAAAAAGCTATGGGGACCCAAATCAAGTTAAGTACAGCATATCACCCCCAAACTGATGGTCAGAGTGAGAGGACCAATCAAACCTTGGAGGATTTGTTGAGAGCTTGCATCCTCGACTGGGGAGGAGATTGGGAGAAACACTTAGCCTTGGCTGAATTCACCTATAATAACTCTTACCAAGCCAGTATAGGAATGGCACCGTTTGAAGCTTTATACGGTAGGCCTTGTCGATCTCCATCATGCTGGTTGGAGTCTACAGAGGTGGTTATGGTCGGGCCAGAGATGGTGAGAGAAGCAGCTGAAAAAGTGCAACTCATCCAGCAAAGGCTTAAGGCAGCTCAGGATCGGCAGAAAAGTTATGCTGACACTCGAAGGAAGGACTTAGAATTCCAAGTTGGGGAGTTCGTCTACCTTAAGACCTCACCTAAAAAGGGAGTGATCAGATTTAGAACATCAGGGAAGTTGAAGCCAAGATTCATAGGACCATTTCCAATTCTGGATCGAATCGGAAGTTGTGCATATAGATTAGCATTACCACCAAGCCTTGATGGTGTACACAATGTCTTTCATGTGTCAATGCTAAAGAAATATGTACGAGATGAGAATCACATTATCACAAATTTTGCAGATTTAGAGCTACAATCGGATTTAACCTACGAGGAAAAACCGATTCGCATCTTGGCAAGGGAAACAAAGACACTCCGTAACAAGGAGATCCCTTTGGTAAAGGTATTATGGAGAAATCAGGGATCAGAAGAAGCTACATGGGAGACTGAACAGGAAATGGCCAGAAAATATCCTAGCCTGTTTGTAGCATAAAATCCGTGTAATTGTTGTAACATGAACTTATACCGGAGATGTACTTAATCATGAATATCCTATTAATGCTATGATATTTCGGGGACGAAATAATTCTAAGTTGGGGAGATTGTAAAGACCCGGAAATAATAATAATAATAATAATAATAATAAATACGTTCGTCGCGGTGGGATCGAATGTTGGAAAAAAAATTTTTCCATACAAATTATTTACCGTCAACCGGTTAACTGTGAATTACCCGGTTAAGTGAAAAGTATTTTAACCGGTTAATTATTGTTTAATCGGTCAAGCGGAATCAAACCGTTTAAACAATAAAGTGAATCATATCGATTACCCGGTTACTCGATTAAGTGAAATACGGGCGAAGTAAGTTTTCACAAACCCTAGCCTTCATGACATTATATAAAGAGAAGGGGAGGGCGTCATCCACATAATTTCTCTTCAGACAGACGCCGGCTTCCTCCTTCGCTCGGGTAATTCTTCTTCCTTTCCTCTTCTTAGTTGCATAAATACACATGCTCAAATGGATAATAAGCATGTTTAGATAATAAGCATGATAAACATAAAATTAAAATCTGAAATCAACGAAGAGAAGGGGAACACTAGGAGGTCATCCTGATGTTTTGCAGCAGCAACAACGCCATCTTCCATCCTTGTGAGTTGGGTTGACGTGCTGGAAGTAGGGAGTGCTCCCGGCGGTGCTGCTGGCCGGACGGAGTCGCCTTGGGTGGCCGAGTCAGACCGTCGAGGAGGGATGCAAATCAGGAACGTGAAGGGAGACCAGGTCGGTGTTGCCATGGGTGGTGTTGCTGGCCAGACGTGGATCCGCCATGGAAAGTGCAGACTGGTCGTCACCTGGGGTGGTGCTGGTCGTCACCTTGATGGGGCAGGACATGGTCGCCATGGCTGCTGGTCGGCCACCATGAATGGTGAAATTAAGGTCCCCATGTAGGGTGTAGTCCGAGTTCCATGAGATAGCAGCGGATAAAGATTGGATCTTTGGGGTTTTCCAATCGGATCAGTGGGGTAGATAGAAGATGGGGTCTGAAATTGGGTGGAAGGAAAAGAAGACATGCTGGTTTTGGGTGCGAAGAAGAAGAAGGTATGGGAAAGAGAAGGACGTCGGGGAAGAAGAATGGCAGTTTTGTAAATATGGGATGACTCGATACGGTCGAGTTAAAAATAAATTACAAATAACTGTACTAGTGACATCCTTAAATTAGGATAATACAAATCAGTTAAAGAATATACTAATACTAGTAATTAAGTATTGAGTATGGTTAATAATTAAATTATTAACTGGTAAATGAAGGTTTTATTTGGGATATTTAATTGGAAATGTGAAAAAAGGACTTAATTGATTATATCACATTGATAATAAATTATCATTGGACTTACTGGAAATTAAATAATTAATGAAGTCCAGCATGATATATTTTATATCTTCAAAATGGATAGTTATACTAGTCATGTAGTTGCATGTAGGTTCATGCAAATAAAATTATACTAATGTATAATTTTATGCCCTCATTCAGATTAGGGTTAGCGGATTACAGTCAGACGAAATCACAAGTCAGGTACGTATAATAGGTAGAATCAGTGTTGCAGAAATCGGCCGATTCCGTGCGGAATCGGCCGATTTAAATCGGATCGGCGTCGCGCCGATCCGATTTCGGGGCCGAATCGGGCGGCCCCGAATCGGCCCCGGAATCGGCCGAGTTCGGCCGATTCCGACCGATTTAAATCGGAATCGGAATCGGCCGATTTAAATCGGAATCGGTTTTTTTAGGAAATTACCAAAATACCCTAGGTATGATTTTTATTAAATTATTTAAGCATGGGTAAAATGGTAATTTGGATTTTAAAACCTAAAATCAAACCCGCTCCCCCGACACCGCCGCCGCCGTCCGCCCGCCGCCGCCCGGTTTCCGCCTCCGCCGTGCGGCCCCGACTCCGCGCTCGCCGCCGACCGGGCTGCCGACCTCGCCGCCGACCTCGCAACGTCGCCGCCCACCCGTGGCCGGACCGAATCGGGCACGCACGAACCGCCGCCGACTCGCCGCCGGCTCCGGGCCGCCGACGGTTCGTCCGGCCGGGCTGCCGACATCCTCCGACATCGCCGCCGCGAGACTCGCCGCCGACCGGGCCGCCGGTGGCGGCGGGGGGTAAAAATCGCACGGTGGCATTCTTGTAATTAAAAGTTGACTCGAGTCTAACTCGAGTCAAAAATAATAATTAATTCGAAATAATTTAAAAAATCTTAAAAAATATTTAAAAATATCAAAAACTATAATACACAGAATAATATCAAAATAACATCAATACTTAATTTTAATATATTTATATTATAAATTGTCAAATTATTATATATAACTGATTAAATTAATTTGGACCGATTCAACTGAACCGATTCCTGGCCGATTCAGACCGATTCCGATTCCGATTCCGATTCACTGGAAAACCGATTCCGATTCCGATTCCGATTTATGCAACCATGGGTAGAATATCGTACTTTCCTTGTTGGAAGCCTAGGTCGGCCTGAGCCCAGATTTGACCACCATGCACCAAGTGCAACCGGGGTCAAAGAATTAACTCAGTCCGACACGGGGTCGTATTATGTGCATAAATTGTGTAATGCATTGACATTGTTTTGGAGTAGTGATAGCCGCCCCATAAAAAGGCTACGGCCGGTGTGAGCGAGGCACAACGATTCCTCCATCGCACTGGAGTGCAGTGATAGCCTCCCCATAAAAAGGCTACGGCCGGGCTGTGTGAGGCACTGGCACTAGAGTTGGCAGTGAGAGCTTCCCCACAAACGGGGCGTAGCAATCACCTGAGTGCAATGATAGCCTCCCATAAAAAGGCTACGGTCAGGGTGTGCAAGGCACTAGCACAGGAGTGCAGTGATAGCCTCCCCATAAAAGGCTACGGCCGGGGTGTGTGAGGCACTGGCACTAGAGTTGGCAGTGAGAGCTTCCCCACAAACGGGGCATAGCAATCACCTGAGTGCAGTGATAGCCTCCCCGTAAAAAGGCTACGGCCAGGGTGTGTGAGGCACTGGCACTAGAATTGGTAGTGAGAGCTTCCCCACAAATGGGGCGTAGCAATCACCTGAGTGCAGTGATAGCTTCCCCACAAAAAGGCTACGGCCGAGGTGTACGAGGCACTGGCACTGGAGATGGTAGTGGTAGCCTCCCCACAAAAGGGCTACGGCCGGGGTGTGTGGATCACAGCGGATACCTCCTCCGCATTGTTTTGGAGTATAGCGGAATCACTCCACCGCATATTAAAATGAACATAGGGAAATAGTGGAATGTACTTGACTTGTTTTATTTATTATACTACTTAGTGTTGTAATCACTAACTGCGGAATTGCCTCCGCAGGTGTGCAGATACGAAATTAGGTGATTGACAACCAGAGCATGGAGCAAAATAAATATGGGGACTCCATTTTTTATTTATTTGAGAAATAAGTGTGGCTACTAGGAAACGGTCCAAGACTGTGGGATCTTTATATATGTGTTTGTTAGAAATGCTAGACATATTTGCTAAATTGTGAGTAACACCTAGCCAGCTAGGCCCACAATGTTGTGAAAAATGGCCGGTCGTTAAAAAATTGATGATGATTGTTAGGATAGCATGCTAGAATTGGTTAGTTGTTAGGATAAATGTTTGGCTATGAATGAAATGATGATTTCATGATGCAATTAATTGAGAATGATGGTTAAGTGATCTAATGAGGTAGATCGAGTTGGAGCATGATAATGGATAACGACATTAGTTAGAAAAACATAATAAAATTGGTATGAATAGGATGAGTTAGGATTTCTTACATTTATGATTATTTGATTGTTGAATGTGATGGATGATTATTATGTTGTGTATTGATTATATATGAGTTTGATGCATCGTTTAGTTAGCGGGCGTTAGTATTTAGTTTTGATGTGTAGGTACGGAGTAGGAGCTCGCCGCCTAGGTGCGATGACATGCTTAGAGCTTCTATTAGGTCTGTTTAGGACTCGACTCTATTTTTACTCTCTTCTATTGTATGTTCGATTTAATGCCTACAGGGTGGGTTAAGAGGCGTTTTATCGGATCCCACTTAACTCGGGCCATCTAACTGAACAGATTTCCGGATTAATAATCCTCAAGGATGAGAACCCTCGAGGAAGATTTTTAAAATAAGATCCACAACAAGTTGCCTTTAGGCCTATTATATAAATCCCTACCTAGGCCTCTATTTATGTAGTTTCGCATTTTCAGTGAGACGAGAGATGGAGAACCGACTGCATGTACCATGAGTGGATGCCGTGATAGTCAAAGCGGGCTCTAGATTAGTGCCAGCGGACTGTTCCATTCCCGAGGGATCCTGACAACTCTGCATTTGAGTTCCTCACACCCAAAGAACGTGGAGGTTTACGGGTACTGTTTAGTACAGTGCATGTCCGGACTTGTGGTTCAAAGGGTACTAAAGGCGACTGCCTGAGTGTACTCGGCGTTCGTGCTCAAGGCCAGGAGAAATATTGAGGTAAGGAAAAGGCCTAGAATTTGAGACCAGAAAATCAAGTAAGAAAATGCCGAGAGAGCCATCAGCAGCAACAAATCAGTCAGTTTGGGACGCTACCGGGTCTGCAGCCTAGTGGCTCCTTAGTAGGTGCCCTTCAGAGTGTTCACGAGGATTATATGATGTTTTCTTTCATATGAGAGTTTTCTCTCATAGCCATCTTGTTATAATTATTTTATTTTCCAAACCAGTAACACTTGTTATTGACATGTTTTTGTACTTTATGTAGGTAATAATTACGAGTTGGAGGAGCCAGCTTGGATGGAGGAGCACTGTTGTCGCTTGCACACATGTCAGTCAATAGAGTGGTTAATATTCTATTTTTGTTGCTATTATATTGCGAATGTTGGGAAATGCTAAGACATGGTATGATATGATTAAATGTTATGAGATGATGATAAGATATGATGGTGTGACATGATTGAATGCTAAGACACGATGACAGAAGCGTGGTGGGTTTGAAACCCAAGCTCAGAGCGAGTAAATAGTATATCAGATTGTGTGAATGAAGTTAAGTGATATATAGATACATGTTTGCATATATGTTTAGATATTGTATTTTGACAAGGTAACCCTAATTGCACTTTTAAGGGAAATTCTGTCCGTTTTATTTCAGAATTTTCATCGATTTTGATCGTAATTGTGATGGTGTGTAATTTAGTTTGCATGTCATCCATGTAGTATCATGTTAGGATTCTATGCATTCACACAATCTGATATGGGACCACTCCATAAGCTATGTGACTACTCCATAAGCTTTTGTCGTAGTCTACCGGTAGGGATGTATAGACGACCACCAATAGCGTAAACTACTACATCATCTAACCAATACTTGCGAATCAGCCCCATGTTGATTCTCTTAACCAGCTTTTTATATTCTGGATCCGACCTAGCCAACTCTCTGACCTGCCCTACTAGCTCAGTTGCTATGTTTGACATACCAGCAAGCACCTGTATTCTGTCAGAAACTCCTCCCACCGTGCTAGTCTCTGAGACAACATATGGGTCTTGAAGGTGTTAGCTACATTGTCTATGATGACAATGAACTTGGATCCCAGCAAGTAAACTCACCATACTCTGAGATAATGCACCATGACCAGCATCTCTTTCTCATGGGTTGAATACCTTGTCTCAGCCCTTTCAGCTTCCATCTCTAGAAAGCTATTGCATGCCTTTCTTGCTGTAGTACACCTCCCACGACCTTGTCTAAAGCGTCCGTCACCACTTCAAACAGTTCAAAACTGGCAATTTCAAAATTGGCTCTGATGATATGATAGATTTCAACTCCTCAAAAGTAGCCTAGCATGGCTCCAACCATGGCCATGACTTATCCTTTCCCAATAAGTCAGTTAGTAGCGACACTACATGGCTGTACCCATGTATGAATTTCGGTAGTAATTGACCAAACCTAAGAAGCTCCTCAACTTTGCCACCTTCGTCAGCTTCGGTCACTCAACAATAGCCTTCACCTTGGATTCCTCTATTTGCATCTCTCTTTGGCCAATTTGGTGGCCTAGGAATCCAATCTCCCCTAGGCCAAACTCACATTTATCTTTCTTTACAAAGAGCTTGTAAAAAACCATGATTTTTATTACAAGACTCAAACCTAAATATTATGAAATAAATATCGATGAACCAATATGGTTGGTTATCAACTCGACCGATCATGGTTTGACTTAAGGTCACCTAGAAAATACCTATTGATGAATGGATGATGGGGTGTGAGAATTTAATGAAGGGGCTCGTTGAACCTTGAAAATATCTATGGATGATGGGGTATGAGTATTGAATGGATGGAATGGTTGAAGTGTATACATATGCAGGAGGAGGGGATTGTTGAGGGGGAAAAAAACTTTTCCTAGCCGTCAAATTCTTCTTGCTTCCTCTCTGTCCCAGGCGACCTTCCCATTTTTGCCTGAGTATTTCATCCCTCATCTTATTTGTTTCCATTAGGATTCTTGCATGCAAGGTTTGTTGGAGACGCCTTGCTAAGTTGCTAGATCCCTAGCGTCTTATGCATGGGGTTCTTATCGATTGCTTAGTTGTTTTGTTAATGGACCTGACAGCCAATAATGGATATGTCAGAATGGACTTGATAGCCAATAATGGATATGTCAGAATGGACCTAACAACTAATAATGGACATGTCATAATGGACCTAACAGTCAATAATGGACATGTCAGAATGGACCTGATAGCCAAAAATGGATATGTCAGAATGGACCTGACAGCCAATAATGGACATGTCAGAATGGACCTGACAGCCAATAATGTATATGTCAGAATGGACCTCACAGCGATTAATGGACATGTTAGAATGGACCTGACAGCCAAAAATGGATATGTCAAAATGGACCTGACAACCAATAATGGACATGTCAGAATGGACCTGACAGCCAATAATGACTAATCTTAGAATGACCTAGGAGACCACCTAATCTCAGAATGAACTGGGAGACAAACTTTTAATCTTAGAATGACCTGAGAGCCTATAGAACTACATTGAGCTTGAGAGGTAATCAAGATTGTTTGATTTCAACTCACTTAAGGTAGAATGAAAGTATGGTTGGTGGTTCTTTTACAAACTCAGGGTAGGAGAATGGATAATAAGTTGGATTTCTTTTAATTTTCTTGTGTTATACATGTGGCTTTGGGAAACGATCCAAGACTGTGGAACTATTATTATTATGTCTTGACTAACCAAATATTTTGGTCAATTTTAGTTTGGTTTCCACGGTCGTCGCCCAAAAAAATAGTCTTGGAGGATGGGAAGGTAGGTTTTTTTTCCCGGAAGATTAGAGTTAATCTTAATTATCCTTGTAATCGGACAATTCACAATCAATTGGCCTCATATAACTTAGATGAGCCACAATTCAAATAAAATTTTCCATATATATATACTTTGAGGTTCAACTCACCTAACCATAGCCACATTCAATATTACCTCTTAATATTCTATTTGACTCTTTGCTTACCGATAAGGTTCCAATCTCTTCGCATTTATATTAGAGATAGATTTTAATTTTATAGATAAAATTTTATTTTAATCTTATTAAATAATTAATAAAATAGATGATAATCATATGATATCTTAAATATAGATTTTAATTTCAATTTTATACATAAATTTTCATCTTTATTTCATAAAGAAACTAAAGTAGATGATAGTTACATGACTTCTCAAAAAATAGAATTTAATTTTAAAAATATATTTTGACTATAATTTATTTTATTTTTGTTATATTTTGATTGGTTGATTCTCTTATTTTTTTTATTTAAGGTTTGTATATAAGATCAGGTTTTGACATTTGTTCATCAATCAAGAGAAATGGCCAACAATGAACAAGGTAAGCTTGCACAGAGAATTCAGGAGTTTAGGACCCAGGCAATACTAGATAATTTGAGGAATTCTAGTAATATGGAAACTTCAACTAGCAGGGAACTTTCATGGAGTTGGTAAGAGTTCCTATAAAGAAATTGAAGCACTGATGCAGTCCACAGCAAATGGAAAGGTATGACCTTGGGTGGCAATATAAACCATTAACGGCTGCTTATGTTTGGCTTTATTATTTTGTCATTGCAAAATAATTTAGTATCTTTCATTTTCTTTTGAATTTGAATAGGATAGGATATTTTTGGTAGTGATTATTGAAAAGAATCAATCTTAATGGTAATCTACAGGAATGAGAATTTCTTTTTTACTATTTAGATTGCCTGGTTACCTTTAGCTAAAACCTTTAGCCTTCTTGTGTGCTCGGTTGAAACAATCAAGCAAGGTTATCTTCTTAAGAGATCATCAAGTTTAAGAGGGGACTGGAAAAGGAGGTTTTTTGTGCTTGACAGTCATCGAACGCTCTACCACTACCGGACAAAGTGGAGCAAGAATCCAATAAGCTATTTATAATTTTACTTTGCCCAAAAACTTATGACACTACATTGCTTAGCAGATTACTGTTGTTTTCTTCAACAGGAAGCTAATTCTCATCAATCATCAGGCATGTCAGAACATGGTGGGGTTTTTGGCAGATTCAAATTCACCCAACACTGGGTATCATCTCAGGATGAAGAAAACCTCGGTTGTCGGACTGTTTATCTGCGGACATCTATCATTAAGATGGATGCAGAGCAATCTGATCTTTTATTCTAAGTTCTTGCCATTTTGTGTAATGACAGACACTTATTTACTGTCTTACTTAAATCATATTCTATTGATCTTGTGACTGTTTTACATATGCGTGTCACTAAGAGATGAAAAACCTGACTGCTAAGGATTCAATGTATGTTAAATAGGTTCCCTTTCAAATACTGAACGTTGATACGAACAGCTTCGTTGAAAGTGAACCTGAAAATTTCTTTACAACTGCCATGATAATGTGTACAATTCTTCAGAGAATTCCTGGTAATAACAAATGTGCTGAATGTGATGCTCTTGAACCTGAATGGGCATCTTTAAATCTTGGAATTTTGTTGTGCATTGAATGTTTAGGGGTGGATCGGAATCTCGATGTTCATATTTCAAAGGTGAGAAATTAGTGTGTAAACAAAGTATCCATTATCTATTTTAAGTCAGCCTAAGCAAATATATATGTGCAGGTGAGATCACACACACTCGATATTAGAATTTGGGAACCCACCATCTTGGACCTGTTTCATGCTCTAAGTAATACTATTTGCAATTCTGTATGGGAAGCTCTTCAAATCCAAGATGTGAGGTATTGCATGATGAATTTCCTATTAAGGGCGAATGCCATCTGTTTTTTTGAGGCTTTACTTAGCTGAGGTTTCTTCAGAATAAAACATATGGATTTTTGCTTTTGAGAGCTTTTTTTATAATTATTTTTCGGGAATAAATGATTGGGAATATTTTAAATAGGTTCCCTTTCAAAGACTGGAAGTTGATACGGACAACTTAGTTGAAAGCGAACCTGAATATTTATTTACAAGGGTCATGATAATGTGCATACAATTCTTCGGAGAATTCCTGGTAATAACAAATGTGCTGAATGTGATGCTCTTGAACCTGAATGGGCATCATTAAATCTTGGAATTTAGCTGTGCATTGAATGTTTAGGGGTGCATCGGAATCTCGATGTTCATATTTCAAAGGTGAGAAATTAGTGTGTAAACAAAGTATCCATTATCTATCTTATTTAGGACTCTGCGCTAGTTTTAAGTCAGCCTAAGCAAATATATGTGCAAGTGAGATCACACACACACACTCGATGTTAAAGTACTTTTGACTTCAAGTTTGTCAAAAAAAAAACTCTGCATGCAAATGATAAATAAGAACGATAAAACCAAAAAGCAAACTTTTAAATATAATGATAAAACCAAATAATGAGATAGATTCTAATTTTTAAAGAAAGATTATAATTAAATAAGAATGATAAATTTTAATTTTATAAATAATCTACTTAGAATGGTGAAATAGACTTAAAGATATGCTCTAATTAAATGAGAGTGTAGACTATAATAATTTAATTAATTTTTTATTTTATTATATTTTGATTAGTTGAATCTTCAACTACTTCTTATTGGGTTATTGGCGCAAGACTTTGAATTCCCTTTCTACTAGTAATAGTAAGACAATATTTTGATCTATCCCCTCGGATTGATATAATCTACCTAAGGTTATGCGATGGCAAGCTGTCCAAATATCTACTTCTCATGAGCAAGATCATTTTGGAGTAAAGATGACAAAACCAAAACAAAATTTCTATAAATTAGTTGTCTCTTCATCAATGTTACCCACACAGCAGTTAGTAACGAACGCCTATAAGCAGTATAGAGTGGGACGACCATTCTTGATCTCAAGGCGGTTTAGCCATTGCCGACAAGTTCCTGCTTTTCGACCTACCTTGACGCAACAAGTCTGTACGTTGAATTGAAGAATGAATAAATATTATGAATTGTGAAATTAAACATTTAAAGATTATTATTTTGCTTTATTGTTAACCAACCGAGAATTGAATTTATTGAGGAAGTGATTCAGGAATCAAATTGAAACAAAAGTGATTTTAGCAGCGTTGATGATCCATTATAGATAGTACTTATCCATGTTGATCATATCAGATACATGTTCCTTCTAAAGTGAAATTCACAGCTAATATTTATCAAATCTTGTCAATTGAATTTATGTTTGTTAATTATCACATCCAAAATACACTTAATGTCAAATTTACGGATTTAAGCATGAACGTTTTACTTAAAAGTCACGGTAAAGGATGTATCCATGGCTAGTAATACGATAATATCAACTAAAAAGATTTTGGGACCTGCTTATTTAGGTAGCAAGTCCCGTTTATGTATCAAAGTTTATTAATAGGTTTAGGTGATTTGGATTTCCATTTTCAACATTTCCTCTGTTTCCACCAGATTAATTAATATAATAATACATTTCCGTTCCAAAGCAGCAAACATCATAACCATTCTCCAAATTATAACCGGGGCATGGACAGTCCAAAGCTAAAATATTACAAGAGAAGGAATTTACATCTGCATCTAATAATTGTTTCCTTTGATTGCATCCACCCACCAACTACAAATTGTCCAAATATCATGTGCAACAATTTATAAACTTCTATATTAGTATATACATGTACTGCTTGGTAGAAGCTACCCCAACATGACCCTAGCAACATTTTACACGCCACTGACTTTGGTTGAAGTCCTTTTCACTTCTCTCTCTTTCGTAGCCATAGCTGAAGAGTGTCCACCTCCAAAGTGGTGAAGTTCATTAAGAGATGAAAATGCTAACCCAAAATGAGCCATCTTCCTGAACCATCCATGCACCTCTGTTCCTGCATTTGTGAATGATGAACAGTGATGAAATTGAGCCTTTAGATGTAAAATCAGTTAAGACATATCGATATGTGATTACCTCCAAATTCGAAAAAAGGAACTTTCTAGGGTGATCATAATTCACTCATTTAAATCTTTAAAAAGAGGGAGGAGGTAGGACTTGAAGTCTTCATCTTGCCATTGCAACCCTTCCCACCACTCCTCAGTCCCCGAAATATAACCTTGCAGTGGCCTTTTTTCA
>JAURVB010006266.1:0-21669 GCA_033002965.1 Piper betle | reverse complement strand
AGTCAAAATCACCACCCTCAGCCACATGGATTGATTTCCAGGAAGTGAGAAAATCCTCCTCTCCTTCAAGAAGTGTGATTCTCTTTTGTGTCAGTAGAAACGGGTACCTCATTTTCTGCTATCGCTCGTGACATTTGTGGAACTAAAGTTGGAGATCTTGTTCGATCGTGGGAAACCCTTGTTGTCAACCTACTAAATCGAGTTGTATCCTCTTGATAGTCTGATTGTCCTATTTGCAGGTTCATGGTATCTTCCAATTGCGCCCAAGAAGATATTTCTTGATGTTGTTGCAGCACATCAAATTTCTCTGCTCGCCTCAACCAAGAATTAGGATCCTTTGAACCATCGAATTCTGAAAACTGATCTTGGATCCCCTCACACAAACCTCACTTGGAATGTTATGCAGGAAGCCCTCCTGGACATTCTGTCGAACAGGTTCCATGCCAAATCTGGCGTCATGACTGGTCCTCCAAATTGCTGATGTCTACCAACAGAGCCCTTCTGATGTCTACCACCAAACGACATTTCATGCTCTTCCAAATGGTTATTACCACGGATTCCCTGCAATTGTGGTACACTCCTTGAATGCATCAAGAACTCCTCCTGTTGCAATGGATGGTAGATGCCCTGCAACACATCATCACAAGGTCACCCCATCCCTGCTGAAACCTGATGCACTTCTTGTTGAGACAGTGTATGCCCTGCAACAACCCATCATGGTGTCGCCCCATCCCTTCCAACGTCAACAGCTCATCTTGGAGACGACCAACACGGGTTCCTTGCAATGGATCGTCCATTTCCATTCCCATTGCAGGAACCCTCCCCGAATTGTTCCAATACCCTCTCTATTTCCCAAACCATCACTTCTTGATTGCATTAATAAATCAAACTTCGATGACATATTGGTAATCGCAGCAATCAATTGATTCATCAAGATCTGAGATGATT
This sequence comes from Piper betle, assembly GCA_033002965.1. NCBI lineage: Eukaryota > Viridiplantae > Streptophyta > Magnoliopsida > Piperales > Piperaceae > Piper > Piper betle. Next base: position 20,721 of record JAURVB010006266.1, on the reverse strand, counting down.
CATTAAGATGGGGTGAAGAAGACGTACCTCCCTCGACCTGCTCTGGTACCAATCGGGATGAACTTCTCCTCCTGCGTCGGAGAAGATCTCCTTTTCCTTCCCCTTGCTCTGCTTCCAGCTCTGCTTAGTAGGTGCCATGGCGACGAAGTTGGATTGAGGTAGAAGATGAAGGGAAGGAATCAAATGGGAATGGGGAAACAGGGAGGAACCCTGGAACCTTCGTGTTCTTCCTCAAAAATCGGAAGAAGAATAACAAAACTGAAACAAATTTTATTCATTCAAAAGATATCCTTCTTACAACGTGTTTGCTCTGTTTTATATCCAAACAAAGCCGACTCTGTTTCTTCCCGCCATTTGATTACATTCAAACGCATTCACTCAATTTACTCATACCAGAAACAAGGCCGCAGGCGACTAGTCTGCCGCCACCATACACTGCCTGGGGATGGATGATAAACGCCAAAACCTATAGTGCATACGTGCATCATATAAGTATAGCACTAGCCATGCTAATTTTGGCCGATCGAGAAGAGTGCGTAGATAGAATTGCATAGTAGAGAAGTTAATTGCTGACACTTTCAGCTTTTGTCAAATTGCAATAAATAAATTCTAATTCAATACGGAATATGCATGGATGCATGCAAATGAAAGAGTATAAGTTTTGAACAGTTTTGGCCATCGCATAAGAAGAAGAAATTGCAACTATAATAACTTGCACGATTAAAAAACTATGATAATTAATAACATTATAAATTTTAAAATATCTTAAAATTAGATAATTTAAATTATTACTATTATTTTTTTTGTTGTAAATTAACATGTTTTAGGGCTGTAAATCTTTCGTTTAGAATGTTAAATGGGTAGATAGTTAATATAGGTGGGTGTTTATGTATTTATTTTTGGCGTCTAGGCAGCCATATTTTTAAAATATCTTATAATGCATGTTTTTAATTTATCAAAAAATCACCTAAAATGGAAGAAAATATGTGGGTCATCATTACTTATGTTTAATTCAGATAATGATGCTTTGTCCTTGAAAATAATACCCCTTTTCTTGCTTGTTTCTTTTTGCAGGATGCTCGTGGACGCTTGGACAAAGCTTCAGTTGAATACGATCAGGTTAGACTTATATCTGTTGTATAAGAAAAACTTGAACGGCATTTGTTTTTTAACTTGAAAGAATTAGGTTCTTGGAAACGTGATCTCATGGTCTAAAAATTTAATTAAGCTATTATCTTGGGCTCTGTCTTAAACCATATGTTTTTTTTAAAAGTAGGCACGGGAGAAGTTCATGTCTTTAAAGAAGGGGACACGGCCAGACATTATTGGCTCTCTTGAAGAGGCAAGATACCTTTCTTAAGCTGTCTGTTACCATGAATGTTGCTAGTATCAATATTTTTGTTTCTTCAATATTAATAATTACTATACTAGTCGTGCAATCATTACTTCCGTACTTGACAAAATTTAATTTCCCCGTGCAGGAAATGAGCAATTCTAAGTCTTCATTTGAGAGATGCCGTTTCAATCTAGTGCGTATACTTTTCTGCTTTTCTTTCTTACTAAAAACTGAATCCCTTTTCAACTGGCCATTTTGATACTAAGGAATTCAGGTAAATGCCCTTGCCAATGTTAAAGCAAGGAAAACATTTGCTTTCTTGGAGTTTATTAGTGCAGCTATGGATGCCCACCTTAGATATTTCAAGCAGGTACATGGCAGTAGTAGATTTTTCAATTGAAAAATTTTCTATGATGTGGTCAAATATTCCACGTTCTATCTTCGGATGTACATATTACTTTACAGGGATATGAATTGTTGAGTCAGATGGAGCCATTTGTTCATGAGGTGAAACTTACATCCTTGCCCTTGAATTATATGTAACATTTATTTTCTGTCCAAAGGTTCAAATTTAAGGTTTGTATATAAGATCAGGTTTTGACATTTGTTCATCAATCAAGAGAAATGGCCAACAATGAACAAGGTAAGCTTGCACAGAGAATTCAGGAGTTTAGGACCCAGGCAATACTAGATAATTTGAGGAATTCTAGTAATATGGAAACTTCAACTAGCAGTGGCAACTTTCATGGAGTTGGTAAGAGTTCCTATAAAGAAATTGAAGCACTGATGCAGTCCACAGCAAATGGAAAGGTATGACCTTGGGTGGCAATATAAACCATTAACGGCTGCTTATGTTTGGCTTTATTATTTTGTCATTGCAAAATAATTTAGTATCTTTCATTTTCTTTTGAATTTGAATAGGATAGGATATTTTTGGTAGCGATTATTGAAAAGAATCAATCTTAATAGTAATCTACAGGAATGAGAAATTTTTTTTACTATTTAGATTGCCTGGTTACCTTTAGCTAAAACCTTTAGCCTTCTTGTGTGCTCGGTTGAAACAATCAAGCAAGGTTATCTTCTTAAGAGATCATCAAGTTTAAGAGGGGACTGGAAAAGGAGGTTTTTTGTGCTTGACAGTCATCGAACGCTCTACCACTACCGGACAAAGTGGAGCAAGAATCCAATAAGCTATTTATAATTTTACTTTGCCCAAAAACTTATGACACTACATTGCTTAGCAGATTACTGTTGTTTTCTTCAACAGGCAGCTAATTCTCATGAATCATCAGGCATGTCAGAACATGGTGGGGTTTTTGGCAGATTCAAATTCACCCAACACTGGGTATCATCTCAGGATGAAGAAAACCTTGGTTGTCGGACTGTTTATCTGCGGACATCTATCATTAAGATGGATGCAGAGCAATCTGATCTTCGTTTCTGCTTCAGAATTACTCTCCCTTAAAGACCTATACTTTGCAGGTCTCTACAGAACTTTTGTGTTTTGTTTCTTCTTTCTGGAAATGTGGGACAATATAATAATCCTGCTGCTTTTAGCAGGCTGAAAATGAAGCTGATCGTAAAGATTGGGTTGATAAAATTAGAGGAGTCACTGCTTCACTTCTGAATTCTCCTTTTCATGAACAGGTAATGGTCATGGAAGCACTGAATTTTATTCTAAGTTCTTGCTATTTTGTGTAATGACAGACACTTATTTACTGTATTACTTAAATCATATTCTATTGATCTTGTGACTGTTTTACATATGTGTCACTAAGAGATGAAAAAACTGATTATTAAGGATTCAATGTATGTTAAATAGGTTCCCTTTCAAAGACTGGAAGTTGATACGAACAACTTAGTTGAAAGCGAACCTGAATATTTATTTACAAGGGCCATGATAATGTGCGTACAATTCTTCAGAGAATTCCTGGTAATAACAAATGTGCTGAATGTGATGCTCTTGAACCTGAATGGGCATCATTAAATCTTGGAATTTTGTTGTGCATGGAATGCTTAGGGGTGCATCGGAATCTCGGTGTTCATATTTCAAAGGTGAGAAATTAGTGTGTAAACAAAGTATCCATTATCTATCTTATTTAGGACTCTGTGCTAGTTTTAAGTCAGCCTAAGCAAATATATATGCGTGAGATCACACACATGTTAGAATTTGGGAACCCACCATCTTGGACCTGTTTCATGCTCTGGGTAATACTTTTTGCAATTCTGTATGGGAAGAAGTTCTTCAAATCCAAGATGTGAGGTATTGCATGATGAACTTCCTATTAAGGGTGAATGCCATCTGTTTTTTTGAGGCTTTACTTACCTGAGATTTCTTCAGAATATAACATATGGATTTTTGCTTCTGAGAGATTTTTTATTTTTATTTTTATGGGAATATATGATTGCAAAATTTTTTATGTCTATGAGTCTGCTATTTCAGCCAGCAACATTGGGAGGGTCATATCTGGTGTGATGGAGATGTATTAAATTATTAATAACTATTTCTAGGAAAAGAGCCATAGAAAAAGGATTTTCTTTCATACAATACATTAATATAAATATCATGGAATTAGTCCTTGGTGAAGTATCCTATTGTTGAATGGGTCTACTATGTTTTCCCCTTGAGTTTATTGTTGACAAGATTCTGTTATATTATAACGTAGCCATAGCCATGAAATGTACAAAGCATAAATATTTTATTTCATGGTGACTTGATTTATTGTTTCAATTTTGTACCGGAGTTTCTCCCATTGGGGTTAAAAAACTTACCCCGAAAGATAATATTTCAATTAAGGAGATGTATATTCTAGTTGAAGGTAATAAATGGGGTTGTTATAGTATTCATTAAGGGCCCGTTTGGTTGACATGCAAATATTGTAATTTCATTAATAGAAATAAAATTACAATGAAATAAAATAACATGAAAAAGTTACTTTTTAAAATTTTTACATAGACATGTTTTGATTGAATATAAAATTTTCCTTTAAGTTTCTTCAAGTTTGTTCCCTATTGCATCTTCAATAAAGCTTCTTTTACAATTTAATGCAGATATTAATCGGCACGATTTCCATGGAAGAACCCCTTTTCATCATTGTGTGGCCATGGGAAATGATTCATTTGCTAAATATCTACTTAGAAGGTAACGTCCATGTTCCAGGCACCCAGTTTGACGATGCCAAATATTTATATGCTGATATGATCACAATTGTTATTTTGTCACCCCTGATTTTGTTGTTTAGTTGATTCCAGTCATATATCCATTTATATTAGGTACAGCGTTTATACTTCGTTTGGATTAATAGTTGTTCCAATCCTATTATAAACCTTCTCACATAATGATATTATTTGTCTTATGTATTAAAAGATTCATGATGGTTGTGTTAGATACATACCCATCTGGCTTCATAATCTGCTTTCCTAATCTCTTATGCTCTCAACCTGATGATGTTCCGTATATACTTTGATGACACCCAGGGGAGCACGACCGATGATTAGAGATGGAGGTGGCCAGACTGCATTGGAAAGAAGAATGGAGCAAATGGGTGCAATAACTGATGAGCAGTTATTTCTTTTACTCGCAAGTGGTGAATGACTGAGGGACTGCATGTAAGTTGCTACCTTTTTGATCTCAAGCTCTTTCTGGTGTAGATCAAATTATGGATATAGGGAACTCCTCAAAAGAAAGATGACAGATTTGAGTGACGATGCTAATGTGTATCCAATAAGTTGAAGATATATTTGTAATAAGATAGCTGCCTGCCCAGTTTATAAACAATTCAATTTTAGTGTTTTAAAGATTTCTCAGTTCTGCAGTTAGCACATAGCTAGCGACTTCCGCTAAACATAGAGGTTTTCGGGAATAAATCATATCAAGAGTAAATAAATCACCTACCCATTAAATGCCCTTATGACAATTTTATTATTTCAAGAATAAATAAGTAATTTTATTCAAGCTTTTCTAATTATTCATTTGTTTTGACCTTCCAACTGAGTTTTTTTTTTCAACATTTCTTCATATAAAATTAAAATCATATCAAATTTACCAATATTGGAATAGGTGTGAAGAATATACTTTGAATCTCAAAAAGGGCGCCTAAAAAGTTTGTCAAAATACTTTGAATTCAAGTTTGTAAAATAAAAAATAAAACAAACTCTGCATGCAAAAGCAGTAAAGGTGATTTGGATTTCCATTTTCAACATTTTCTCTGTTTCTACCCGATTAATTAATATAATAATACATTTCCGTTCCAAAGCAGCAAACATCATAACCATTGTCCACGTTATAACCAGGGCATGGACAGTCCAAAGCTAAAATATTACAAGAGAAGGAATCTACATCTGCATCTAATAATTGTTTCCTTTGATTGCATCCACCCACCAACTACAGATTGTCCAAATATCATGTGCAACAATTTATAAACTTCTATATAAGTATATACATGTACTGCTTGGTAGAAGCTACCCCAACATGACCCTAGCAACATTTTAACGCCGCTGACTTTGGTTGAAGTCCTTTTCACTTCTCTCTCTTTCGTAGCCATAGCGGAAGAGTGTCCACCTCCAAAGTGGTGAAGTTCATTAAGAGATGAAAATGCTAACCCAAAATGAGCCATCTTCCTGAACCATCCATTGCACCTCTTTTCTACAATTGTGAATGATGAATAGTGTGAAATTGAGCATCTAGATATCAAATCAAGCCAGGACAAATTGATACAAGTATTACCTCCAAATTTGAAAAAAAGACCTTTTTCCAGGATGATCATAATTCACTTGTTTGAATCTTCATAAGAGAGAGGAGGTAGGACTTGAAGTCTTCATCTTGCCACTGCAACCCTTCCCACCACTCCTCAGTTCCCCAAATATAACCTTGCAGTAGCCTTTTCTCATTCATTAAGCCTCTTGGAAATTTTTGTAGTTTCTGGCATTCACTTATCTCCAAATACAAGAGGGAAGGAAAGGAGACATTGATCACTACATATGATCGTCACTTGTGGAAGAGAATTAAGAGTAAGAAATTGTAGATGAGGAAAGCACAAACGTAATGACCTAATTTCCTCATTTGGATTCATGAGCTCTCCTTCCAATTTAGGACATAAGGTCTATTGTAAGATATTTTAGATGTTCAAGATGCTCAAGGCCAATAATATGTTTGAGGGAATCACAGTGGAAGATAGTCAAAGAGCACAAGCATTTGAGGGCATCCCCGCCTACTTGCAACTTGACTAATCGATCGCAAAATGAAATGTAGAGCTGCTCTAGCCTTTTACTTGATACGATTATTTCATCAAGTGGACAGCAAAAAATTGACAAGTCAGACATTTCGTTCATGGACTCAAATGCTGATCCTATGTCTACCCACTTAAAAATTGGCCACATATGTCATGTGAAGAGTTCTTAGGGACTTGGACAACTGCTTTAGACCGTCTATGTCAAATATGTCCATACCTTCTCCATCACTCTTGGAATTGATCATTAGTTTCTCCAACTTGGACAATTTCCATAGATCAGCCGGTAATATGCCCACACTCGTCACACTCAATTCCAGTCTTCTAAGCTCGCGCATATGCTCAAATATCCCATTCGGAATGTGATTGATGAAACAATCCTTGTCGGCCGAAGTTGAAAGAATAAGTTCCTCTAGCTTATTCAACTTTCCAATCTCCAAAGGGAACATTTTTATGCCTGTCCAGCCGGTTATCAAGAGCTTTCTAAGCTCCATAAGTTGTCCCATGGCTGGCGGAAGTGAATCTAGATGCCCTTTAAAATATACATGTAGCACATTCAGTTTTCTCAAGTTTCCTAACTTACTTGGAAGCTTTTCTAGATTAGTACCATTTATGCTAAGCCACCTCAATTCGGTAAATTGTCCAACAATCTCAAATGTCGTATGAGGAAATGCAAGATCATCAATTTTTAAGATCCTTAATTTGTCCATGAATTGCAAGAAACTATTTTGCAACTCAAGTTTACTTGTCTCAAAAATTAAGGTAGTCAAATTTTGGCAATGAGGTTGCTCCGGTAAATCATCCCCAGAGAGTACGTACATCCCTTTAGCCTCCTCCCACCTATTCCTTATCTCGTCTTTTGTCAATTTCAGACATTCACCATGAACAAAGAATTTCAATTCACAAGCAATCCATAGTCCCATGTCCCTTATGATGTCATGCATTGTTATGTAGTCCTCATATTTTAATTCAAGGAGGCACGCAGCCGACAGTCTATCTATAATTTCATACCCTCTATTACGCGCATCATGATAACTGCCATCCAAATCCAAAATTCCATCTCCAATCCAAAACTGTACAAGCTCTTCTCGATCAATTTCCGAATCTTCCGGATACAAACAACAAAACAAGAAACACTCCTTGTCAACGTCATTTTGTATGTTGTCGTAACTCAATTTTAAGATAGAAAATAGTCTTTCTTCAGACCCTTGAACCTTCGCAGGAGAATTTCGAAGATTATACAATGTGGCTTCCCAAGCTCCACGACTGTATTTACATGTCATGGCCCTACCAATAACGATGAGTGCGAGCGGCAGCCCTCCACATTCTTTAGCAACACTTTCAGCAAGGTCAAGGATTTGATTATGGGAGGAATGAAGGGTCTTAGTCCCAACATGTTTGGCAAATAATGCCCAGGAGTCATCCCACTCTAGAGGTTGAATTTTGATCTCTCTATTAGGCTGCATCTGTGAGCATACATCTTCTAAACGAGTAGTAAAAATTATTTTGAAGATGGATGTATCAAAACTCATCCCACCAAAAACTCCAATCTCATATAAATCTAAAGCTTCCCATATATCATCAAAAAGGAAAGCTAGTTTCCTCCGGCTGCAAGCAATTGCCTTGTTGATTTCCCTTGCACGTTTGTGAGGGTGTGCATCCTTCTTAAAGGGTAAATCCATCTCCTCCATTATATCTTCTTGAATCCGATCGACGTTTATGAATTTTGAGACAACAATAGAGAGGACTTTGAAGTTAGAGGGCTCCAAAAACTCGTACCAAACTTTTTTTGTAAGGGTGGTCTTCCCAACCCCGCCCATGCCATAAATCCCAACAATTCCAACATCATCTTCAGTAAGAAATTTGCATACCTCATCGAAGGCTTGGTCTTGGCCAATGGAGATTGAGGACAAAATCCGGCTCCTGCCACCAGCTTGAGGAAGAGCTTGAGCAGAGGTCGATGATGTAGAAGGAGAACTTGACATTTCTGCAGGATCGGCAGGAGCGGATGGTCCAGCTATAGTCGAATTTCCTGGCGTTTGACCTTGTGGGTTAGCTGGTTCAGCAAGAGCAGATGGTCCAGCTATAATCGAATTTCCTGGCGTTTGACCTTGTGGGTTAGCTGGATCTACCCCTATCACAGAGGTCAATGATGTAGGAGTACTTGACACTTCTGCAGGATCAGCAGGAGCAAATGATCCAGCTATAATCGAATTCCCTGGCGTTTGACCTTGTGGGTTAGCTGGATTTACCCCTATCACAGAGGTCGATGGTGTAGAAGGAGAACTTGACACTTGTGCAAGATCAGCAGGAGCAGATGGTCCAGCTATAATCGAATTTCCTGGAGTTTGACCTTGTGGGTTAGCTGGATCTACCCCTATCACAGAGGTCTGCCGTGCTTGATGGATCCTCGTTGCACTGTTGATCAACCCTTCTATAGTAGGGTTGATGGGAGTGATTTCCTTTCGGGTTTTCTTCTTGCCAAAACGGCTGAACATCTTGTGTAGTTGGATGAAGAAGAATTGGAAGTAGGAATAATGGAGAGAAGCAGAAAGTAACAGATCAAGGAATTAAGATCTTAGTGATGATGAAAATGGAAAACAACACAAGACCCAGAAAGAGAGGAAGGAGGGAGGAGGGCTTGATGAGGAGCAAAGGTAGATCGGAAAAGTGTAGAGGAGTGGCCATATCAAGTCAATTGCGGAGAAGAAGATCGGAAAAGTCAATAAATAACATTCTAGTGCAACATGAATCATATCAAAGGCTAAATGGGTAGTAAGGATAGCTAAACATATTAAGAGGGTGTCCAAAATAAGCCATTCTTACTGCCATATCATTTTCTGCCAGTGCCGAAATGGATAGGAAAAGATTATCAAAAAACTCAACCAACAGGAGGAGAGAAGAGAGATATCCATCACACTTATTTATTCCATCATCAAACTGAAGTTCTATCTCTGTTTTATTTTTTGGTCTTTAACAAGGGTTGTTACAAACCTGTCAACTAATATAATCATCCTTTTGAACCACAATGATGAGAGGGGTGCATGACGAGTCAATCTAATTATCTATTCCGGGTTAGCTTTAGAAAAGAAAATAAAAAAACTTTTAGATTGTGCCCACAATTTTTTGATAAATAAATGTATTATTAAAAAATTATTATTGGGAAATACAATTATTCTATCATAAGATTAATATTTTCAAACAAGGATTGTAACAAACCTGTCAACTAATATAACCATCCTGCAGCCAGCTGGAGTAATATTAGGGACAAAATTAAAATTCCTGAAACTAGATGAGACTTATTGTTTGCATCAATGCTAGAAACTCCAAAAGCAATTGTTTTAACCTATTACCAGCTCATCATCTTTGTCAGAAATTGCCATAAGCCTTGCAACCAGAGCACTTACTATAAGGACAATAATTATGAACTAAAACTGAAGTGCTAAACATGGGATTCAATCCAAAATTGGCTAAAATTATACAAATCTAGCAAATGAAAAACACACAAACACACATGAACCGCTTACAGTTTGGTTTGCTTGAAAATGAAGTGGCCATGGTAGAAGAGTGTCCACCTCCAAAGTAGTGAAGTTCATTAAGAGATGAAAATGCTAACCAAAATGTGCCATCTTCGTGAGGCATGCATACACCCCTGTTCCTGCAATTTTGAATGATGAACAGTGTGAAATTGAGTCTCCAGATGTCCAATCAACCAAGCCAAATCAATACGTGATTACTTCCAAATTCTAAAAAAAGCACCTTTCCAAGATGATTGATGTGGAAATTATAACGCAAGTGTATGTACCGAATCAAGTAATAAAAGTGATAAGAAAGTATCATTCTATGAGAAATTATTACTAGAAGTTTTTAATTACCAAAAATTAATTTAATTAATTATACTTAAATAGAAATGAATTCAAAGAGTGATTAAATTATAGATTAAGGCTAAACTAATCTAAAATGTAATATTTAAATCAAATATTAACTTCAAAATGACAAACCTAGGATTTTCAATTTCCCCTAGTGCTTTATATGATTACTGCTATAACTTCTATCGATGAATTGCACATTTGGATTATTGACCAGGAAAATTATTTACTTATGACATCTCTCGATTCAACATAAACTTGTCATTTGCACCAAATTCCTACATCTCTATGAAATTGTGTATGCAAAATGATACTTTAAGTTTCACCCTTAACAGTTGCCCAAGACATATGAGTATATATCTATCTCTCATGTGAATCACCTAAAACAAATGAACAAAGGCTATTTTATTCAATGACATTTAATCTTTCTATCTCTAGACAAGATCAGATCTTTAGATCTAACACTAGATGGCCAGTCTATTGATAGCATTAATAAATAGAATAAAATAGATAATCCAACATCACAATCACATAGATAAAAATTAATAACCTTTATTAATCTATGCATTAGGTGTCATTGAAAATCCTACAAAAGAATTTACCCCATAAAATATTCGATTAAACTCAAGAAATTCATATGTGATAGGAAAGACATCATTTAATTAAAAAGAAAACTAAATCAAAATAAGAAAAACTCTTTTTGAGAAAGTCTTCTTCTTCTGATCCAACTTCTTAGTCGTTCCTTCTCGCCTTTTGTGTTGTCGCTTAGCCGTCCAGAGTTGTTCCTCTTTAGTTAAAACCCTAATTAAGTTTATAAATGATCCACCCAAATATTTCAAGTGGGGTCCACCAGAATCTTGAAAAATATCAAAAAAAATCAGTTTTTCTATCGCAAACCCTCAAGCGCTCAAAATCCAGGCACTCAAGCGCTCAGTTCTCGGCCATAACATTTTCTTAACAGAAAGGCCAACGCTCGAGCACTCTGCTCCCCATGCTCAAGCACTCTGTTCTCGGCTACAATCTCCAGGTCACGCTATTTGGTTCGATTTCGCCCGAATTCATTCCGGATCATCTTCTAACTCTTATACCTTGATAAAACAACATTAATTAGCACTTTTTATACCAAAATCATAATAATTTCTCACTTTATTAGTAATATCTAATAAACTTGTAAACTAATAAAATTGAAATAAAAATCACTCGAAACATTACAAAAGCTAAATATAAAATGCAAAGAATAATAACTCTTTTACGGAGTTATCAATGATCATAATATAATTCATTTGCTTAAATCTTCAAAACAGGGAGGAGAGGTAGGACTTGAAGTCTTCATCTTGCCATTGTAGCCCTTCCCACCAATCCTTTGTTCCCACAATCTTAACTTGCAGTAGCCTTTTCTCATTCATTAAACCTATGGGAAATTTTTCTAGTTTCTGACATTGAGATATGCGCAAATGAAAGAGGGAAGGAAAAGAGACATTGTCACTACATATGGTCGTCACTTGTGGAAGAGAATAAAGACCGAGTGATTCTAGATGTTGAAGGCACAAAGGTAATGATCGAATTCCTTCATTTGGATTCATGATCTCTCCTTCCAATTAATTAAAATATCGTATTTGAAGAAATTTTAGATGTTCAAGATGCTCAATTCCAATAATATGTTTGAGGGAAGCACAAAAGTTGATAGTCAAAGAGCACAGGCATTTAAGGGCATCCCTGCCTACTTGCAATTTCGCCTAATTGAGGGCATAGTGCAATGATGAGCTTCTCCCGCCTTTTACTTGATACAATTATTTTATCAAGCGGAAATTCAAGAATTGACAACGTAGACATTCGTTCATGGTCTCAAGTGGTGATCCGATGTTGGCCCATTTAAAAATTGGCCAACTACTCATTTCAAGAATTCTTAGGGACTTGGACAACTGCTTTAGACCTTCGATGCTTAAAGTTAAGCCAACACTGTCCAAATTCAGCCAAGCTTCATCCATCCCATGATCGATATCTTCTCCATCACACTCTGCCTCAATGCATAGATGCTCCATAGATGCTCCAACTTGGATAAATTTGAGAGATGAGCCAGTAATATGCCCACACTCGTCACCATCAATTCTAGTCTCCTAAGCTCGCGCATATGCTCAAATATCCCATTCGGAATGAGATTTAATAAACAATTCCTGTAGACCCCAATTGGAAGAAGTAATTCCACTAGCTTACTCAACTTTCCAAGCTCCAAAGGTAACATTTTTATGACTGTGGGGCTGGTTATCCTGAGCTTTCTAAGATCCCTAAGTTGCCTTATGGCTGGCGGAAGTGAATCTAGATTTCTTTCAAATTCTATTTGTAACGCATTCAGTTTTCTCAAGTTCCCTAGCTCACTTGGAAACTTTTCTAGATTAGTACCGCATATGCTAAGCCACCTCAATTCAGGAAATTGTCCAACAATCTCAAATGTCGTATCAAAAAATGTAAGATTATCCATTTTTAAGATCCTTAATTTGTCCATGAATTGCAAGAAACTAATCACAGAGGTTAGCTGGATCTACCCCAATCACAGAGGTTTGATGTGGTAGACGATTCCTCATTGCCCTGTTGAGGATCCCTTGTATAGAAGGGTTGATGGGAGTGACTTCCTCTTGGTTTTTCATCTTGCCAACCGGTCGGAGGAAGAAGAAGCAGCAACTGACAGATCAAGGAATTAAGATCTTAGTGATGATGAGAAATGGAAACAACAAAAGACCCAGAAGGAAGGAGGGAGGGCATGATGAGGAGCAAAGGGAAAGTGGATCAAGTGTGACCGTAAAAGCGTAGAGGAGCGGGCATATCAAGTCAATTGCGGGCATACATACAGCGGTTTATTCTTTCTTGCAAAAACAACTGAACATCTTGTATGGTTGGAGGAAGAAGAATTGGATGTAGGAATAATGGAGAGAAGCAGAAAGTAACAGATCAAGGAATTAAGATCTCAGTGACGACGAAAAATGGAAAACAACACAAGACCCAGAAAGGAAGGAGGGAGGGCTTGATGAGGAGCAAAGGGAAAGTGGATCAAGTGTGACCATAAAAGCCTACGAGGAGGGGGCATATCAAGTCAATTGCGGAGAAGAAGATCGGAAAGAGGAGAAATATCAAGTCAATTGAGGACTAAGTCCCCAAGGGATACAAATGCATGCTAGGAATATGTTTTTACCGTTTCTTATCTAAATCATAGACTATCTCAAATGGAAAGTTCTCGGCGACGAAAAATTCCTGCCAAGGGGGTAGCAGTCCTAGCAAAAGTTCCAGCCAATTCAGATTGGACTTACATCCACTAAAATATAGACCTTGAGAGACACAAGAATTGCGTACTTGGGCTAGGGATAAGGGCATAACTTGCTCAAATGTTTAGGGAAGGGATAAGGACCAAATTTCCTCCCCCGCTCAGATCTGTTTCTTTTTTTTTTTGTGGTGTAGCCAAATTTGGGTTTTCTTTTTGCGACGCGGCCAGACCTGGCCGCCTTTAGCCAAACCTGCCCGTCCCCCAGCTAGATTTGGTTGGGGGACGGCCAAGTCTGTGGCATAAAACCACGTGGCCATATTTGTGACCATGGGGCCAGATTTGATAGAGGTGGCCATGTCTGGCCGCCCAACGATCAGATTTAGCTGGTGGGCTGCCAACATGGCTACCCACAGCTTGATTTGGTTGGCGTGGCGGTGCGGCTTCCTCTGGCGCAATTGGGTTTTTATTTTTGAAAAAAATAACTTTGGGTTATCTTTGATCAAAATTTGGGGTAGACCCCTAGCTCAGACAACCGCATCTCATATAACATCTCATATATATATATAATATATATATATATATATATATATTATAAGATTAAGATATATCAAGATAGATAGATGATTTTGTTGACATTGATCTTATAAATCTTAATGAGAAGGACTTGGAAAGTATGAATCATTTGACATAAGTCAATAAATTAAATAGAAATGGTTTGTTAGTTCAATTTCATCGATATAAATCTTCTAAATTGATGTACATAATTTTTCAGAGAAAGTCTTTGGTTTTTCATTGCAAATATATTGCAAGGAATCTAATAATTCAAGAATCACTTCCTTTGAAATATAACAATCAAGAATCACTATAATGAGGGCATCACTCAAAAATGTTTCTTCATTCCCATAATTTTTTGGTTGTTATTCTTCTTCTTCCACCATTATCTATATCGTCCTCATCACGCAACGTTGGATAATGGGCACAACAAATTTAGCATATTCTAAATACATTTCAGAAAATTTGTCATTTTCCCCATGTCTGGGCTTCCTGAAGCTATGCATCATTTACAAGAGTGGTATATATTAGGTAGAATGAAAAGATTCGTTTCAAAAAAAGATTTTAAACTCAACAAGAAAGCAAAAATAGATGAGAAGAATAAGAACAATTAAATGATGAGAAAATAAAATTAAACGAAACAGATTAGGGAGTATGTTTTTTTCCCTCTCGCAATTAGATGGAAAACAGTACTCTAACAAAGTTTTATATTTTTATTAGATTGATATATCTATTAATCTACATTTTTGCACCGCCCAAGTTATCTTCATTAGCTTATTCTTTTTTTATTTTTTAAAGTTCATTAATTAGCAAAAGGCATTAGTTCTTTCTCAATAATTTTTTCCTCCGTTATAGATAGCGTATAACGTGAACCCATGCGACCATTCTATATAAGTTCTTTTTCCTTTAAAAAAGATTTAAAATATAAGAAAAATGCACTGTAAGATCATTCAACTTAATACCACATCTAATATCTATTAAGATAAGATTCTATTTGTAAGTAGGAATGAACTATATGTCTTTAACTTGGTTAACCACTTTTAAAAATATGATTTAGCCCATTATGTTATACTTTGAGCCGGGTCGTTACAAGTAGTATGAGAACCTCTTGGTTTTGTGTTAGATAGTGGGTTGGACTAGGGACGTTGGCTAGGCTGTCGGGTCGTGAGTTGGAGCTAGCTAAAGCTACAAATTGAGTGAGCCAATTAGTGAACATTTAGCGTTCGGCTCAATTCGACTCGAAACTCAACATTTAAATACTCAAGCTCAAACTCGAATCCTATGAGTCGAGTTTGACAAGGCAATGTTCGACTCAACTCGAAATCGACTCATAGTTCGACTCAAATTTGACTCGGTAATATAATATAATAATATGTATAATATCACTTACCTACTCAAAACACATTTAAAATAGTAGATAAATCTTATTATTGACTATTAATATAAATTCTAAAAAATAATTTTACTTTAATAAAAGAACAAAAATCAATTTTAATTAACACGAGTCTGCTAGCTGCAGGTTGTCGGGTTGTGAGTTGGAGCTAGCTAGGGTTGCTAATTGAGTGAGCCAGTTCGTGAACATTTAACGTTCGGCTCAATTCGACTCAAAAGTCAACATTTAAATACTCGAGCTCAAACTCGAATCCTAGGAGTCAGTTTGACAAGGCAGTGTTCGACTCGACTCGAAATCGACTCATAGTTCAGACTCAAATTCGACTTGATAATATGATATAATAATGTATATGATATCACTTACCTATTCAAAACACATTTAAAATCGTAGATAAATCTGATTATTGCCTATTAATATAAGTTCTAAAAATAATTTTACTCTAATAAAAGAACAAAAATCAATTTTAATTAACACGAGTCCGCTACCTGCAGAAAATCTCTGCCACAACAATTTAATTATTTATCATGGCTTAATTAACTAAAATCGTAAGGTTAACAAATTATGCATGCTATGGCTTATATAAGAGATGGACCACCAAAAACATTGACAAGATAGGCAACAGATTTACAGTTCATTACCAAGATAAAAATACATACATAAAAATATCAAACCTATAATCGGCTCCTACATGATCCAGTATCCATCAATAAGCCTATATGTAAAACCCATGACTCGAGTTAGTGTTTTACATTAGTGAACTAGTTAATTCAACCGTTGGTTCAAGTTGAGTCGAGCCAGTTTCATGAACCGCATGCTGAGCCGAGGCCAACCATGAGTTCTAAGTGATGAGGGTCAAGTGCACTTAAGTATATGATGATAACGTCGAAAAGATGCTGAGAAATGAGTTATCAGAGTATATAAAAGTATGCAATATTTTTTTATGTATTTGATCGTACAATTGGTTTTAGGCCGAATAACACATTAGAGCATGTTATAGGGCAATTTGGTAGAACATGTCATTGTGGTGTTATGGTGTGTATTATATTTTATGGGATTTTCCCCTATTTTTTCTGGATTTTTTTAGGTTTTATTATGAGTTAGTTATTATTTTTGACTCAAGTCAGAGTCAGTCAACTTTTATTTATGATATCACCACCGACCCATTTCTTCCCCCTGACATTTCTCATTCCTCAAACCCTCAACACTGCCCTCCTTCTCTATCACCAGCACCACCTTCGACCATCGCACTACCGCCAATCGACACCGCCAGTCACTGCCAGAAAATTGAGCGAGTTGGTGTCAATGATACCCCATACCACCACCATCCCGCCGATAGCCACTGTCGGCAACAGTCACCGGAAAATTGCCAAAACCCATCGAAAAATCGGATTTGTTGGAATTCTTTAGATCTTCCACCAAAATCATCAAGTCTAACCCAATCAAACTTTTGGCGCCGCCGAGCACCAAATTCGACCTCCGAGACATGCGACAAAACCCTAGCTGTCGCTGATTGCCATTGACGCGAGGTATAATTACTTTCAATTTAATTATTTAAAATTGATAATTATTAGCACAAACATGCTAGGATTGATTGTTTGACATGATGAATACCTAATAGTGGATGAAGTGATATTTATATAATTTGAGTTGTGCTTAATGAATGCTAATTATTTAATTAAGTAAATTAAATCTAAGCATGCTAGTTGACTGCAACGTAATTTAGAAAAACATAATAAAATCGATATGAATAGGATGAGCTAGAGACATTTTTATTGTGATGAGAATTATTGATTGTTTGAGCACAAGGTGAGCTCAGCTCGCTCGTTCATTTAACAGCTATATATATACATATATATATATATAGACAATTAATTGAGGATGTTTTAAACTATCTGTGCATGACTCAGGCGGAAACCAAGTCTGTCAGAATCTGTTCAGTGAACAGAGCCAAAATTAATGTTTGTCAAAGATTAAATCCCTGTAAGGATAAAATCTTTTGTTTGTTAACCGTATTATACTCCAAATCAGGAGTGGTCATCAGGTCAAGATGCCACCAATCTTCCCCGATTGTGTATAAAAACAGTTGCTAGTGTTTTTATTTATAAAATTGTTTTAGCTGTACTAAATTCATTCCAACGAAGGACTAAGGTACAATTGTGGGCATCGCCCAAGTCGCATCCAACCTGAATGAATTGTAGACAACCAAACCAATTGTATAAGTTGTTTGTTGTATTATTTGCTAGGCTGTGTATGCTGTGTTGTTTAAACTAAAAAGTGAAAACAAACCGGAGGATTGAAGAAAAGAAGTTCGATTAAACCAAACGTGTGATGCAGAAAACAAAAATCTTTTTCCTCTTTCCTTTGGAGAAGCCATGGTTCTCTTAGGATGGTGTTCTTTCAGGTCCAAAGAACAGAAAACGAGGAAATTATCTAGAAGTGTAAAATTGAGAAACGTACCGGGGAACCTGTAGAGTCTGTAGATCTTCTTGATGATTTGCACCTTGGTTCTTCAGCTCATCCAACGGGATCTTCTGTCCTTGACTGCCCTACACGGCCACCTGCCTTCAACGGGACTTACACTCGGACTCCCAGGCCTGTTGCTGCAGAGAGGTGCTGAAAACCTGATCTGATCTTATGATAGTCGGCTCCGGTATGGTACCTGTTCTCGATCTTACGAGGTCTAGATAATTCCTTCGTCTTCTATTGTTTAGAAGAGAAAGAGATCATCCTGAAGAGGACCAGAGGGCTTTCCTCCGGAAGTCGGAAAAAGAAAGGAGAACTACTCACACATATTTGCTAGAACTTGCAACTTCAATAAATTTCTTCGTATCTTACAAGAGAAGGGGGACAACCCTTATATAGACTCGAGAGAGGAAGTCGGGTCTTAACATTGCCCGCTTACCCATATTCTTACATAAAGAAAAGAAAAGAAAAGGATAGCTTAAAACCTAAGCTAGCCATACAAACTCGACACGTAAAAGAAAGGAAAAAGGAGAAGTCTCCAGAGGTGACCAGTTAGAGAGGTGGACCACGTGGGTCGCTTAAAAACCACTCAACTAAGACATCACCCTTGGATGCTTATCCCATTTACACTATGACTCATACAAAACGACACAAAATGTATAAGTGGATCAAATAATGATCTTACATAATGGAGAAGTCGGTGGAGAGATGGGCCTACCACGTCTTCTTACTCTGTTTGTGCCAAATTGATTGTTGGAGCCTGAGTGTTATCCTTGCTGTCTTTGTCGGATTGTGTTGGTGTGCTGTCACTCGATGCGTCATCATGAAGAGAGGAGAACATTTCGATGAGCTTGAGATTCTTTGTTTCGCAGAAAGGTTGGATGTATGGGCCGAAGTCCTTGGTCCAAAAGAACCTGTAAGTTGGGCCTGTTAGCATTAAGGTGAAGTTTTCAAACACCTTGGATGTCCAACAGTAATTGTAGCTTTGTGTATGGGCTCTGGCCAACTCGAGTTGCTTGTGTAAAGGAGCCCAAGTGTTTGTGGGCAAGACTTCCCAGTCTGGCTCGAGATCAATCTGGTCCAGCTCAGGGAGTTTGTCATTGTAACATAGTCCAAGGGCCATGAAGCAGTTGGACTCTTCGACTAGTGTGTTGTTCTTGAATAGTGGAGGAGACGCTTCGATTTTCAGACGAAGTCTTCTGCCTTTTCTGAATAGGGCTGTTTCGCAAATATCTTGCATGTAGTGTGGCAGCTTCTTGATTCCTTCATCATTTTGGAACAGAACCTCAGCTAGTAGTCCTGTTTGTAGTATTGCTTCTATTGTGATTTGTACGTCTTTGAAATGTTGTATTGGGAATTCCTCTGCTGATATGTAAGCTTTTCTTAGGCTGTAAATGATCTGACATCTACAAGCATAAGTTTGGTTGCATGTTGTGAATGGTGCCTTGCACTGTCTTCTAATGTCATACTCCACATCATACTTAACTCTAAGGCAGGAGTCAAGCTGTGGGGAGTATTTTCCCTGTTGTGCTCTTTTCAAAAATTCGTATACACATTCGACCTGAGAGCGAATTTTGTCTTGTTGGTTGAGGGGAGCCGTTGTAATGACTTGCGCATAAGTTGTTTCCTCAACAACTGGGCTACCAACCAGTAATGGGCTTCTATAGTAAGAAGGACCACATGTGGCTGCAACGTCTTCAGCTGCTTGTTCGACATTGTAGTATCCTCTAAAGGAGGCTTTAGTGGATCCAATGGCCTGTTGAAGTTCAGGGTATGTCTTGTAGAGACCGTATTTAGGTCCAGTGAAAAGGGCATAGCAACAGAAGTTCTTTCCCTTAGGTTTTTCTTGTATTTTACCAAAGTAAAAGATCAAGGCACTGATGACCATAATCTTTTCGGTAGTATTTGTGCTGCTAATGTTCCATATATTGTCAATAATACATCTTTGTGAATCATCAAGGCGTAAACAGTCCTTGCTGATGTATTGTCTGTGGGTATTCTCGTAAGATACCAATTGTGTTTGTCCAAAAGAAAGAATGTTCCGAGAAACACCTTTCCCCTTTGTCATGTGTGGTCGGAGACTAAGCTCCATGTTGTCGCCCTTGTTTTTATAATCCCAAGTTCCCTTGGGGGGCATGTTTGTCTGAAAAGAACATAAAAATAGTTAGATCGATTTTAAGGAATCGAGAACCCTGAATTTTGAAGATTTCAAACTTTGTATTACGATTTTAAGGAATCGTGAACCCTGAATTTTAAAGATTTCAAACTTTGTATTACGATTTTAAGGAATCGTGAACCCTGAATTTTTAAGAAGTTTTCAAACTTCATGTTGGCTTAGAAGCCTAGATAAAATATCCGCTGTTTTATTGTCACTTCCTTTGATGTGTTCCCATTGTATGTTAGTTCCTCTAGTAAGGAGGTAATTTTGGAATTTAATCCATCTCTTAGCATTTAGTCCTTTTGTCTTCCCTTTTATTTAGTTCCCTTGGGGGGCATGTGTTGTGCTTGGGATCATGAACCCAACAATTGAGTGTAAAGTCCTGTATGCTTAAAGTTTGGACTTTGTAGTGTAAGTCAGCTATCATGGCAATTAAGACGTTGTTCTGCTGACAATTTAGAATCGT